>APFE030670664.1:0-63341 GCA_000404065.3 Pinus taeda | reverse complement strand
TAATGCACATATGATCCTGCATTATTTATGAACTTAGATCCTTGTTTCTTGCATAGTAGTATGTTGTTGTGATTCTACAGGTCCTTTTGAAGCTGAGTAGATAAAGAGCAAGCAGAAAAACTCTATCAAGAAGGAGAGGAAATAGAGTGCAAGACTCAGGTTGGCCCTCTTGGTTCTCCTCTCATCTATTTTCATAAAAGGAGTCAATAGTAGACTTTGATTGTTTGTTTCTAAGATAGCCACCCATGTTAGTGGGAATAGCAGCACCCGTGTGGACACTATTCCCGTATAACAGAGGGGAGGCTGGATAGTCCTTTGTTCGAGAGGAGGATTGTTGGGTATATGACCAAAGTCCCACATTGACTAGAAGTGGGGAGGATCATGGGTATATAAGGATGGACAAATATCTCCATTGGTATGAGGCCTTTTGGGGTAAAGACCAAAAACAAATCCATGAGGGCTTAGACCCAAAGTGGACAATATCATACCATTGTGGAGATATGTGGTGTCCAGAGTTCTTACAAATTCTGTGTGTAAATATCCCCCTTCTCCAAGCAATAAACGTTGTTCCCATTTACGAAACGTTGATTAAGAAGAAGTGCTTCAAGCATCCAGGGAGGTGAAAAAGGGATGTCCCTACCATTAATCTCACTAGGTAGTTGTCCAAATTAATGTTGGGGCAGGTAATATGTCGAAAATATTTGGACCCTGGAAGCCGTGTAGTAGATGTGCACATCAATGGCACCATTGTCCCACACACTCTGGTCGATCTTGGGGTTGCCATTAATGTAATGACAAAGGGCACCATGCTCAAGCTCAACCTCCAAGGTTCACTGAGGAACACCACAATAGTTCTGCAACTTGCCATTGTCGATGTTTACATTCATTGTAAAGCTGGGAATATGACCATCAAGAATGGGCATATATCCAGGTAGTTAGTCCTATACTCTCCTGCTCAACCTTCTCTAGAGCATGATTTGCCTTTACGGTTGGGGGAGGAGGAAGAAGATGAATTTTATTCCACCCAACATTATGATTTGGAAGCAGCCATGGGAGGAGGAAAACAAGATAGGGATGACTTAATTGCACACCTGCTCCAAAGTCCAACTCCAAGTTCATTACCTTTAGAAGAAGCAATAAAGGAAACCCAGAACAATCAACCAATTGACTTATGATTGGCCCATTCCAACCCACTCTGTGTCAAAACCATAGAATTTGGCCCATAGAGAACCTTGAAAATCAATCCATCTCTCTCTGCGCTTGAAGAGGAGAAGCTATGCAACATGTTAAAGGAAAATTTGGAAGCCTTCGCCTGGAATTACAAGGAAATGAAGGGATTACACCCCTCAGTGTGTACTAACCACATATACATCAGAGAAGGTTGCAAGCTAGTCTAGAAACCACAAAGGAGGATGAATCCAACTCTTAAATATGTAGTCAAAGAAGAAATACAAAAACTGCTAGATGTAGGATTCATTTACCCTATCTCCGACAGTGACTCGGTCTCTCCTCTGGTGCTAGTTCCCAAGAAAAATGGTAAGTGGAGGATTTGTGTCGATTATAGGGAGTTGAACAAAGCCATAAAGAAGTTTTATTTTCTGCTACCCTTCATTGACCATGTGCTAGATGGCCTAGCAAGAAAAAGGTTTTCCTCTTTCCTAGATGGATTCAGTGGGTACAACCAAATCTAGATCTACCCAGAAGACTAGGATAAGACCATGTTCACCTATCCTTGGGGTAATATTTCCTATAGGGTCCTTCCTTTTGGCCTATGAAATGCTCCTACCACTATCTAGAAATAAATCTTTAGTATTTTCACCGAATTAGCCCATGATGTGGTGGAGATTTATATAGGTGATTTTACACCTTATGGCTATGATTTTCAAGAATCCATGTCTAACCTAGGAAAAGTACTGCACAAGTGCATTGAAATGAACCTGTCTCTCAGTCCTAAAAAATGTGAATTCTTAATGACTACATGGACCGTGCTAGGTCATTCAATATCACATCAAGGACTGCAGGTGGACCTAAACAAAATAGCCATCATCCAAAGGGTCCCACCTCATCGAAAGCAGAGAGAGGTCAAAAGTTTCCTAGGGTTAGTTGGATACTACCAAAGGTTCATAAACGACTTTAGCAAGTTGGCCTCTCCTTTATTTGGTTTGTTGGCCAAATAATTTGAGTTTATATGGTCAAAAAGATGTCAAGAGGCCTTAGACATTCTAAAGGATAATTTAACCATTTCACCAATTCTCTGAGGGCCAAATTGGGCCCTCCCCTTTCATATTCATGTTGATGCCTCACACAAAGCGATAGGAGCAGCCCTAGGTCAAATAGATGAGAAACTAACTTTTGCTATCTATTTTATTAGTAAGAACTTATCATTGGATGAACTAAATTATATAGTGACCAAAAAGGAACTCCTGGTTGTTGTGCATTCTTTAAACAAATTTAGGCATTACATTATAGGCTATCAAAAAATTGTGCATATTGACCATGTTGCAATCAAATATTTAATGAACAAACCAGATGTGAATGCTCAAATTATAAGATGGTTACTTTTATTACAATAGTTTGATCTAACCATTGTTGATAATCCTGGTAAGGAAAATGTTGTTGCAGACATTTTATATAGGGTAGATTTGCCTACCGGTGAAGAAGGAATGGTGGATGACCAATTACCAGAAGAACACTTATTTTCTATTTTAGTTCTCTCTCCATGGTTTGATGATATAGAAAACTATTTGGTATCATCATAGTTCCCACCAAACTTGTCCTCCGAAGAAAAGAGCAAGATAGTCAGGAAAAGTGCCCCCTCCATTTCGATTGGGGACAATCTTTTCAAATTTGGACTAGATCAAATCTTAAGAAGGTGTGTTAGGGAAGAGGAATACTTTGACATCCTTCTGACCTTTCATGATGGGCCTTATGGATGTCACTTTGCAGCAAAGAGGAAAGCATTCAAAGTGTTACAAGAAGGCTATTAGTGGCCCACTATTCATGAGGATGTAAAAAAATACACTAAAAAGTGTTATCGGTGCCAGAGGATGGGAAGGCCTACTCCAAGAGATGAAATGCCTCTACAACATCAAGTGAGCCATTTGACTAGTGGGGCATGGACTTCATTGGGCATATTGACCCTCCTTCAAAGAAAAAATAGTACATTATTGTATGCACTGATTATTTGGCTAAGTGGGCTGAAACTAAGGCAATTAAGGCAGCAATAGAAGACAAGCTAGCTAAGTTCCTAAGGGAGTACAAATTTGGGTACACTAGAGAGAAGGTAATAAATAAAGGCAACCAGTTTACCTCCAACATGATCGAAGACTTGCTCAGAAATCATTAGATCAAGCATAGGACCTCCACTCCCTATCATCCACAAGCTAATGGGCAAGTGGAGGTGACCAACAGAGCACTGGAGGACATCTTAACCAAGGTGGTGAGTAACAGTAGGAAGGATTGGGTAGAAAGGCTAGTTGAGGCCACCTGGACCTATAATACCACATGGAAGACCACCACTTGATTCACACCCTATGAGCTAGTCTATGGAAAAAAGGCCTTGTTATCCATTGAATTTGAATATAACACATTAAGGATGACAGCCCAATTAGATTTGGATCTGAGTAGTGAAAAAAAAGAGAGATTGTTCCAATTGAATGGCTTGGATGAATTCAGAATGCAAACCCTCCTACATATAGAGGTAGTTCAACTTTAGAGGAAGATTTGGCATGATAAAAATATCAAGGAGAAGTAATTTCAGGAAGGTGATTGGGCATTATTATATGATTCATGTATAAGGACTTCAAGGGAAAGTTAAGGATAAGAATGCTCAGACCTTATGTTGTGGAGAGATGCCATGATAATGGTACAATGAAAATTAGAACCATATATGAAGAAACCATTCCTTTGCTTGTTAATGGACACCGATTGAAAATGTACAAGAGACCTTTATCAAAACAAGAGTTCACTGATGATATCAATAAGACAGTGATGATAGTGGATCAAGTTCCAGCTCCTTCCTCATCAAATCACTAAGGAAAAAAAAAAAAGAATAAGGACTTAGGTGAAAACCTCCATGAGGCACCTGAGTTCCATTCTTGGGTTGAAAAACTCTTGGGGCAGCCCAGTGATGACAAAAACAAGAAAAAAAAACAAAAAGAAAAAGAGAATAAGAAGATCCCTGGGTGAAAATCTTCCTTGAGGCACCCAGGGCAAACAGCTAGGGTGAAAACCTCTTTGAGGCAGCATAGTTGTTTTTCATATATATATATATATAATATATATATATATTATATATATATATATTTATATATTATATATATATATATATAATATATATATATATATTCTTTTGTTTTTTCATGAAAATTCCATTTGCAAGTGGACAAGAAGGATAGTTAAGGAGCAAAAGAGGATCCCAAGGAGACCCTCGCCACTCACATATTAATTTTTTCACTCCTTACCATGCATCCCTCCATATTTTTTTTTCATTTTTCCACTCCATTGCTTCGATTTATACAAACACTATGTTTTCTAAAGGATCCCCTATATTCCTATAGGATCCCCTGAAAACTTACAAGATTATCCTATAGAAACTATATTGACCCAAAAATCCTAGAGGAAGTAATCTGAAGGAAAATCATGGACTTGTTAGCTCCCTAAAATCCACCCTCTCCATGATTTAGCACATCACCTCGTGCATCATCATCATCCTTGCACTCATCATTCAAAAAAAAAGATCAGTTTCAACAGTCTTTTCAGTATTCAAATAAAAAAGGAAACAGAGAGGAGTAAAGAGCATCAACTGAGTATCATTTAATCTCCACACTCCCACTCATTCTTTCCATCCATGTAACCATCCTCACAACCTCAACAAGAAATTTGATTAAAGAATTTTTTCAGAGAAGCAACTACAGGAGATCTTGTAGGAAATCCTATAATAACCCACCCCATAGAATGCCAATCACACCAGAAACAAGTCTTCACCAGGATGATCCAGGAGCTCCAAAGTGGCAGCATCAGATCTTCAACCATAGAAACTTGAAAAAATAGAGAAACCATTAGCAGACAATAAGAGGAGGAAGAAGAATGGTATGCATCATGTAGTAAAAAATTGTAAGGGTTATGAGATAGTTGGTTTATACATGAAAATGTGGCCAGTTAACTTGGCCACCTTTGTTTAGTTAGTACATGCACAACCAAGTGTCCTCTCACTAGTGGCTGCATTCAACTCAAAGGTAGAGAAGGAGTAGGACAAAAAGTGGTTAAACTATGGATCTATGAGGTGGGAGTTGATTACAAGGAGTGTGAAATGATGAAGTGCTAGTGGGAACCAACAGTCCAAAAATGGCAATGTATCTTTTCTTCCAGCACACCACCTCACCCCGAATCACCATAAGAGGAAATAAAAGATTGTTCCCATGAATTCATGCATTTCACCTCCTCAAAACTCCCTCACTCAAGTTTGTCTCATAACCTATGCTACGCACCGGAAGCAAAGATCCATTGTTCACTGCACAGGAATTCCTATAGGATACACAGACATTGTCTATAGGATTGGCAGAGAAGAGTTCAGAAGGGATGTCATGGGAGTTGGCGACTACAACCAATCTAAAGTGGTAGGTTCTAAAATGACATTCCCCTTTGCAAGTAAATGAACCAAGGATACTCTAAATTTGAGTGAATTTAGCAACTTTGTAAAGGGAATTAAATACACAGTCATCTCTATTTTTCTCGTGCATTTGAAAAATTTGTTTTAACCCTCTCATTTTCTCCTCAAGCTTCACCAGCAAGATGACATGAGGGTTTAATAGGAGAGAGCCCACAAACACTGTGAGAATCCAACAACACCCCGAAGTGCTTGAAATCTTAATATGATATAATTGGATGGGTTTTTTCGAAAAATTCAAAGGGTATGATGATGAGGTAGCTCAAGATTTTTCTCTCTCCCTCACTCCACAAACCAGAATACATGCCACTGCCGTAATAAGGGGCCTCACTATTGATCTCACCCTCGAGCTCATTAGCAGGGTCACAACACTTCCCCTAGGAGTCCCATGGATAAAAGAAGACAAAGGAGATAGCCAGGTTACCAAAAGAAAATTATTTTTAGAAGTTGAGGAACCAATTGAGGACAAAAATGGAGTCAGGAGGGATAGTTTGCCATATCCATGGAGTGAGGTAGGCTACCAACTAATCAAATACATCTCCCATGAGGGTAAATATAGTGTTGTCTATGGCTATCATTTTAGGATCCTTGAAGAACTAAGATTTGGAGTAGAAGCACCCCCTCACCAAAGGCTCAACATACCATATTTCTTTCTTCAATCACTCATAGACTCAAGCATCAAAATGAAGGAGTGAAATTCCCAACAATTAGCTCACCATGGGTTGATCATGATCCTCATTGAAGATTCCCTCCAAAACCTCAGAACCCCTGTTGAAAATAGCAACAAGAAATGATAAAAATAGAATCTAGAATATTCCAATTTTATTTTTTCCTTGAATTAAAATTGTGAATTAAAATTCGAATTTAATCTCACAAGCTGCTTGAAAAATAATTAATTAATTCATCTTGAGTAAATTAGTTGGAGAAATTCAAGTTAGAAGTCTTTCTGAAGTCATGCAACAATTTTCTCTTAAAATGAAGGAGATAAGATTGAGTTATATTACAGTTTTAATTAGTTAGCTTAGTTTACTAAGTTAAGTCTAGTTAAGTTAGTTCCAAACTGTTTGAGGAACTAATTGTGAGTTATCAGTAAATTGATGCATGCATGCACCCAACCAGTATACTCGAGATAATTGAATATTCCCTCGTTAGAAACTCATGCATTTTTATTCTAAGAAAGAACCAGTTGAGCTAAATGTCAAGGACAGGTTACTATTAGTTGCATATGATTTCCTATAAAGGAAACTCATCCATGCAATCAAGGGAAGGTTCCTTGAGGATTGTGTAGTTCTAACAATGTGTTAGAGCAGTGTATGAAAGTAGTGTTACACTAGGTGAAGGAGATCATCCCATAGGTAACTGCGCAAGGAAATAGGAGGCCTGGAGGGTAGAGAGGAAGGCTTGTGAGAAACTTTGTTTCCCTATGAGAATCCAGGAGGACTATACTAAGAGCTGGCTAGTTGTGAGAGCTAAGGCTTTGTATAATTCTGATGTATTTCCACCTTGTATGATAATATAGATAGTGGTGTTTTTAGCTGAGGCACCAACGTATTTTCATTTGTATTGTGCATTTATTCTTCTTTTTCTGGTTATATGTGTTTAGATCTGATTCAACTCGATATTTAAGCTTCCACGAGTTTGATAGCAGAAGTAGATTATAGTACTTTGCTTTGCTATATTGCATTATCAAGTTAATCTACACTAAGATTTTCTACATAGATTTTAGAGGTAGATTTGTACAAAATTTGTAGGAAATTATACATGGTATCAGAGATAGCTGATCTATAGGGAAATTTCTACATGCTATCAGAGCCTAGTTTATTGGAGCTATGAACAGTATATGGAGAAGAGAATTCGAAGTTTGAAGTTTAGGGTTGCAGGTGGAAATTGAATTCATATCGTACTTCAAGGTTGGCCAATGGCATTCTATGGCTTGAGACTCAAGTATGCCTTGGAAGGTAGCTCGAATTACATAGCATGGAAATATGGCATGGAGGCTGTATTAGAAGACAATGGCTCGAAGGATTTCATTGATTAAGAAATCCCAAAGTTAGGTTCAACTGATGCACAAGAGTTGGATGAGTGGAATAAATGTGTGGCAAGGGCGAGATGGATCATCCTTGAGGGAGTTTGAGACCATATTGTCTCGCGTCTCCATGGGAAGGATGCTCCATAATTAATTTGGAAGACATTGAAGGACCTCTACCAAAACAATAGTGACTAGATGAAATTGGCACTCAAGGATAAGATTCGAAGAATAAAGATGGAGAACGACAATACTATTTCCACATATCTGAGCAAGCTCACCACTTGTAGAGATGAGATTGGTAGTGTGGGAATAACTACTGCCAATGATGATATGGTGAGCCTCATTCTCCTTAGCCTTCCAAAGAGCTGGAATAGCTACTAGGACTCTGTGAATGGAAGGGAGAAACTATTGGATTTGGAACTACTATGGTCGAATCTCATGCGAGGGGAGATCAAGAGGAGCACACAAGATCGTTCTTCATCCAAGGATTATGATGAAGAAAATTTGGCCTTAGCGAGTAAGGCAAGGAAAGGGAAGGGGAAGGCGTCCCATTTCGAATTGAATTCTCATCATGGAGGGAAGAAGGTTGACAAGTCTAAATTGAGATGCTTTCATTGTCACGAGATGGGTCATTATGTGACTAATTTCCCATCGAAGAAGTCCAAGAAGGGACCCTCAGAAGGATCGAAAGGTGCTAGGCATTAGCCTCTTAGTTTGAAATGGAAATTATTCTCATCGCATGCATGGTGTCATCGATGATGGGTTATAATTGGTATCTTGACAGTGGAGCCTCATTCCACATGACCGACGATAAAATTTTATTTAGTACCTTAGAGGAGAAAGACCTCAAGATGTGCATAGAGATGCGTGACGATGAAAGGTATAGTGTTTTAGGAGTGGGCACAGTTTCTTTTCAGAGGGAGCATGGAGCTCCTATCACCTTGATAGATGTGAAGTATGTTCCTGGACTAAATAAGAACTTGGTATCGGTCATGATGTTGTAGGATAAAGGCTACGATGTTGTCTTCAATAAAGGAAAGGTGTTCCTTAGACACATCAACACGAGACAAGTGAAACATATTAATTCACGAGTTAAGAATATGTATGCTCTTAAGGTTCAAGATGCATGCAAAACCTTGAGGAGCAAGGCAAATTTTAGAGACTTGGTGGTTGAGAGAGAAAGTAAATTACCTCTCAACATGCAGTCCCACAAGAAGTCTCAGATAATTGTGGAGGAGCCACAATTGGAGAAGTGGGTAGAGGGATCACATGCAGCCATACCTCTAGGCGTGAGGTGGGGTGATGTGAAGTGATAGTCTGATGAAGGCTGAAATTGGGTAGGGTCCATTGAGAGGTTTTATCTCATGGATCATACCTTGCTACGAGAGCCCAAAGTACATAGTAGCAGGAGGAATCAGTGGGATTGATGTACTCAGAGATCAAAGTGACAGAGGCTAAATCAGTTAGACACTGAAGAGTGCAGAGAAGGATTGACAACAGTGCAAAAAGACAGAGTTAGCTGAAGCATAATGTTTTTAGTTGACAGAAGCAATAGGAGTCAGAGACTTTGATTACAGATTCATCATACTGATTCAGGTTGGATGTCTTTTTATTTCTAGAGTTACTGGAGCAGCAACACTTGAGAGAAGTGTTACACGCATAACATTCCAAAGGTTTAGGATCAAGATCGAGTTGAATTCCTTTCTTGTTGAGAGGGAGTGTTGAAAATAGCAATAAGAAATGATAAAAACAGAATCTAGAATATTCCAATTTTAATTTGTCCTTGAATTAAAATTGTGAATTATAATTCAAACTTAGTCTCACTAGTTGCTTGAAAAATAATTAATTAATTCATCTTGAGTTAATTAGTTGGAGAAATTCAATTTAGAAGTCTTTCTGAGGTCATGCAATAGTTATCCCTTAAATTAAGGAGATTAACCCTTAATTAAGGAGAGAAGATTGAGTTGTAATTAGTTAGCTCAGTTTACTAAGTTAATTCTAGTAAAATTAGTTCCAAACTATTTGAGGAACTAATTGTGAGTTATCAGTTAGTTGATGCATGCTTGCACTCAACTAGTGTACTCCAGATAACTAATGATTCCCTCATCAGAAACTCATGCATGTCTATTATGAGAAATACCCAGTTGAGACAAATTCCAAGGACAAGTTACTATCAGTTGTATTTCTTTTCCTATAAAGGAAACTCATCCATTTAGTCAAGGGAAGGTTCCTTCAGGATTGTGTAGTTCTGACAGTGTGTTAGAGCAGTGTGTGAGAGCAGTGTTACACTGTGTGAAGGAGATCATCCCATAGGTAACTCCGCAAGGAAATAGGAGGCTTGGAAGGCAGAGAGGAAGGCTTGTGAGAAGCTTTGTTTGCTTGTGAACATCCAGGAGGATTATACTGAGAGTTGTCTAGCTGTGAAAGCTAAGGATTTGTATAATTCTGAAGTATTTCCACCTTATATGATAATACAGATAATGGGGTTTTTATCTGATGCTTTCCCCAAAGTATTTTCATGTGTATTGTGCATTGATTCTTCTTCTTTTGGTTATATGTGTTCAGCTCTGATTCAACTCGATCTTTAAGCTTCCACAAGTTTGATAACAGAAGTAGATTATAGTATTTTGCTTTGGTATATTGCATTATCAAGTTAATCTACAGTGAGATTTTCTACATAGATCACAGAGGTAGATTTGTAGATTATTTCCAGGAAATTCTACAACCCTTATAACATGGTTAGTTTTCATAGACATGCTAGCAGAAGATGACATCAAATCTCTCACTTATGATGTTAGTCCTACTGTCAGTGAAGAGGAATTAAAATAGGAAGAGGAAGATATAGAAGGAGATGAGGATGAGATGGATGAAGAAGGAACTGACATAGAGGAACATGATGAAGATGAAGAAGAAGAGGGAGAAGAGAAGGAGGATGATGAAGAAACATAGGAGGAAATTAAGGAGGAAATTGACAGAGATGATGAAGATCTATAAGAAGAAGAAGACATGAAATATAGAGAGGAAGAAGGCAATAAAACAAATGGGACGTAACACAAGGAGGAGTCACTTAAGGTGTCTCCAGAGGCCACTGAGAGAGAGGCAGTATCTACCCTCACTGCTCTCTACACCCCAATCAAGAAAAAAGGAAAAATGCATAGGAAGACCCCACTATATTTGAGGACAAGAAAGAGCACAAGAATAAAACAGGGGAAGCCACAAACATCAACCAAAATTCTTATTGAGATTGAAGATTCCCCTACACAAAAAGACAAAATGCCTTCCCCTAAGTCCCCTATCACTTATGTAAGGAGGCCTACTACTAGATCAACTTCCTCAAAGGGTAAGGCAATCCTACAGGATCCACAAAAAAATATATAAGAAGAAAAAACAATCCTACAGGATACTATGTTGAATCTATAGGAGGCACAAAAATTGGAAATAAAGGTAGGGGAGAAACAAGAAGCTAAAGAGGAGGACCCAAAGAGAAAATAACCCAGCCCCCAACCTAACATGGACTCCTCTTACCAGTTTATTGAAGGAGATAGGGTCATACCTCAAAACTTTTCCATCCCATTGGTCTTAGAGCTTGAGAAGGAGAGGGTCAGAACTTGTCTATGGATGTAGATCGCCAAATGGAAGGGGGTAGAAGATGTTGAAAATAACAACAAGAAATGCTAAATATAGAAGTGCTTAAAATAGCATTTTGGGACACATTCCAATTTTAGTTAGTCCATGAACTAAAATTGAGAATTAAAATTTGAATTTGATCTTAGCAGCTGTTTGAAAAATAATTAATTAATTCATATTAAGTTAATTAGTTGGAGAAAATAAAACATGAAGTCTATGTGAAGAAATGCAACAATTTTCCCTTTGATTGAGGAAGTTATCCCTTGATTAAGGAGATCAGGATGAGTTGTACTTTGAGTTGTAATTAGTTAGCTCAGTTAACTAAGTTAAGTCCAGTTAGATTAGTTCTAATAGTTTGTGGAACTGATTGGGAGTTCAGTTAGTTAATTCATGCATGCATGTAACTACTGTACTTCAGATAACTGAATATTCTCTCAGAAATAACTCATGCATGTCAGTTCAGTTAGAGACCCACTTGAGATCACTTGATGGGATAATGTACTATCAGTTACAGGAATATTCCATTGAGGATATCTCTTGCATGCAGAAGGAATTTATTCATTAGAGATTGTGCAGTTACTTCTAAGTTTGGTTAGTTTTGTGAGAGGCGAATTCACACAGGTGGTAGCCAGAGGACCCAAGAGAAACTGCGCAAGGAAATAGGAGGCTTGGAGGACTAAAGGAAGGCATATGTGTTGTCTATTCTGTCTATAAGTAGTAGTGAGGGATTGTATTGAGAGTTGATATCTTGTGAGCCAAAGCTTTGTGTAATCCTAAAATATTTCCACTTGTATCATAATACAAATAGTGGGTTTTTTAGCTAAGGCTTTCCCTAGAGTATTCTTCTGTGTTCACGTGTGATTGATTTTTCATTCTCTATTATATGTGTTCTATTTGATCTTGCTCAAAATTGTTTAAGCTTCCACAAGTTTGTTTGTAGAAGTAGATCAAGTATTTTTCTTTAGTATATTGCATTATCAGGTGATCTACAGTGAGAAATTCTACATGGTATAAAAGCAACGATGACCAAAGTGAAGAACAATATACAAAGAAGGGAGAATTTTGAAGTTTGAAGTTTGAAGTTCTTGATTATAGAAATCGAATTCTTATCACATCTCAAATTTCACCAATGGCATTCAACGGTTTGAGACTCGAGCATGCCCTTGATGGCAACTCAAACTATATAGCCTGGATGAATTGCATGGAAGTGGTATTAGAGGACAATAGTTTGAAGGACTTCATTGATCAAGAAGTCTCCAAGCTAGCTGCAGCTAATGCCCAAGAATTGGCAGAATGGAAGAAATGTGTGGCTAAACCGAGGAGGATCTTTCTGGAGGGAGTTCGAGACCACATTTTATCGAGTCTCGATGGGAAGTAGAAACCATTTTCAATGTGGAAAACGTTGAAGGATCTATATCAAAATAGTAGCAATCAGAGAAATCTGGTGCTGAAAGACAAGCTTCAAAAAATCAAGTGTGAAAAGGGCGACACGATATCTACATATATAAACAAGCTTACCACCTACAGGGATGAGCTTGGAAGTGTAGGGATCATGAAAATTGATGTTGACATGGTGATTCTTGCTCTCCTTGGTCTTCCTAAGAGCTGGCATAGCTATCAAGACTCAACAAAATGGAAGAGAGAAACTGCCAGATTGGGAATGAATTTGGTCAGATCTGATGCAGGAGGAGAACCTTTACCACATCATGGTAGAAGGTAATCCATTGATCATTTTTATTTATGTTGATGATATGATATTGACAGGTGAAGATCAATTGATCAAGTATTACAAGGAGGACCTTGCAATAGAGTTTGAGATGAAAGACATGGGTCTCATGCACTACTTTCTAGGCATGGAAGTGTGGCAGAAGGATGGGGAAGTGTTTGTGTCTCAAGGAAAGTATGCCAATGAGATACTCAGGAGATTCCGCATGGAGAAGTGCAAGCCCATGCAGACTCCTCTAGCTTGTAACTGGAGGAAGGAGGATGCTACTTCAGGTGAGGTAGTAACTGCTACTATTTTCGGCAGCTTGTGGGTTCATTGATGTATATTGTGAACACACGACCAGATTTGTGCTTTGTGGTGAACTAGCTGAGTCAAGCTATGGTTTAGCCTACCAAGATGTTTTGGAAGGCAACGAAGCATGTGCTAAGATACCTCAGAGGCACATCTCAGTATGGATTATGGTACAGACAGACAGAGGGAGTGAAGCTTAAGGGCTTCATAAATGCAGATTGGATAGGGAGTCCATCAGACTGGAAGAGTACTTCAGGAGGAATTTTCAACATTGGTTTAGCTGCAGTTTCTTGGTACAGTAGGAAACAGAGGTTAGTTGCACTTAGCTCAGCAGAGGCTGGATACATGGCTGCCAGTCAGGCAACATGTGAGGCCATTTGGATGCAAAATATTATATTTGCATTGTTTGGTTAGAGCATGGATCCAAATTTGATCTATTGCAATAATCAGAGTTGTATCAAACTCTCTTAGAATCTAGTATTTCATGACAGGTCCAAGTACATCGATATCTGGTATCAACATCTTCGAGGCTGTGTGGTGAAGAGGATCATGTTGTTGCTGTATGTTTCGACCGAGGAACATGATGTAGATATTTTGACTAAGGCATTATCAAAATGCAAATTCGAGTTCCAAAGAGACAAGATTGTGGTGACAGATAACCCCTTTCTTGTTGAGAGGGAGTGTTGAAAATAGAAATAAGAAACGTTAAATATAGAAGTGCTGAAAATAACATTGCTATAAATAGCATTCTGGGATACATTCTAATTTTAGTTAGTCCTTGAACTAAAATTGAGAATTAAAATTTGAATTTGGTCTTACCAGTTGTTTGAAAAATAATTAATTAATTCATGTTGAGTTAATTAGCTGGAGAAAATCAAACATGAAGTCTATGTGAAGACATGCAACAGTTTTCCCTTTGATTGAGGAAGTTATTCCTTTATTAAGGAGATCAAGATGAGTTGTACTTTGACTTGTAATTAGTCATCTCAACTAGATGATTTAAGTCCAGTTAGATGAGTTCGAACAATTTTTGGAACTGATTGTGAGTTCAGTTAGTTAATGCATGCATGCATGTAACTACTATACTTCAGATAACTGAATATTCTCTCATAAATAACTCATGCATGTCAGTTCAGTCAGAGACCCAGCTGAGATCAGATGAATGGACAATGTGCTATGAATTGCAGGAATATTCCATTGAGGATACCTCTTTCATGCAGAAGGAATTCATTCCTTGGAGATTGCATAGTTACTTTTGAGTTTAGTTAGCTATGTGAGAGGTGAATTCACATATGTGGTAGCGAAAGGAACGACGAGAAACTACACAAGGAAATAATAGGCTTGGAGGAATGAAGGAAGGCATATGTGTTGTCTATTCTATCAATTAGTAGTGAGGGATTTTACTAAGAGTTGGATAGCTTGTGAGCCAAAGCTTTGTGTAATCTTGAGATGTTTCCACTTGTATCATAATACAGATAGTGGGGTATTTAGCTGAGGCTTTCCCCAGAGTATTCTTCTGTGTTCATGTGTAATTGATTTTTCATTCTTTGTTATATGTGTTCTATTTGATCTTGCTCAAAATCGATTAAGCTTTTGCAAGTTTGTTTGTAGAAGTAGATCAAGTATTTTGTTTTAGTATATTGCATTATCAGATGATCTACAGTGAGAAATTCTACAGAAGACATTGGGAACATGGTGGAGAAACTCAAATAAATGGGCAAAGAACTAAGTTGCTTAAGGGACAGAGAAGCTATAATGAGAAATCAACCTACAGGAAAGAGAAAACCAAGTAGCATGTATGGTCAGCCTCTTCTTGGAGGAAATCTAGTGTAGGATGCCAGATAAATCCTATGCTCTCTACCTCAAAAAAAAATGGCTGCAGAATTAGATTTAGACACTACAAGCAGTTTATTGATCTTTGTGATCAAAGTACACTAAAGGATAGGGCCAAAATAGTTGATTTTTATTTACACAACATCTCTCTCACAAAGATGAATGTATGGGACCCAAATGCTAAGCTAGGAGATCTACAATTAATGGCTTTGGCATCATGGGTGAACCACGAGGAGTCAAGGGCTGTAGAGATGAAAATGATATTGACAAGAGAGAAAACTAAACCTCTTTTGATCAGAGTTGAACAATCAAATCTCATTTCCCTCATCAGCACCCATAATTTGATTGCAAATGACCCTTAGCGAGCACCTAGATATTTTGTTGCCCAAGAGCAAGAAATTTCACATTTTGAGGACATGTTTAGGCTACTAGGAGATGATAGTATACATCATTTCCTAAGAAGATGGAACACACTACCATACAACCTAAAGATAAGAGAATATCACTCCCCTCAAAGGTTAAGAGAGGCACTCAAAAGGACACCTATGTATAAGTAATCTATGCAAAGGTTGAAGGTCAATTGGATAGGCCTAAAACTCACTTCACCCCTACTCTTAGGGATGCTTAATGGGAGAAAAGAAGAAGAAGAAAAGAGGCAGTACAAAGAGGTATAAAAGAAATCAGGCTTCTATGAAAAAGAAGATGAGACCACAGTAGAGGCATGGGATGTGAGAGAGGCTACCAGAGCCATGAAGGATATGGATATTGACTAAGTTTCTTAGAGGATGAGCAACACTTTTAGTTGGGGGCGATGATGAACCTCATCATTCGGTAATTATATGGTCCTTAGTTCACCTCCTAGATTAGTCAAACCAACTATTCTCAAAACTTATTGCATACTTTTGTTTATGAGATGAGTTAGAGTTGGATATTTTTCTTTGTGATCTAATGTGCATTTAATACAGGATTAAAGGAGGAAAGCAAGGAATTTTGGCGAAGAACAAGGTCAAAACTTAAATGGGACAAGGGAGAGGGATTTTAGGAGGTAAGTCCTCCTCATTTACTACCCCTCCATTCAAATATTCCTCCATCAACTCAGAGTGCAAACAACCAAATCATGAGGACTAGAAGGCAATCGAGCAAGTGAAAGACAAAGCACCAGTTTATCTTGAGTTTGGGAGCCGAGCCTCCCTAATTTTAAGGAATTCACTGGAGACTTTAGATGTATAAGTAGAGAGCCCTAAGACCTTAGTAGGATTCATATTTTTTATTGTAGAACTCTACTCTATTTTTCGAGCTGGAATACGTGTGACAATTATTTTGATGTAATATGTTGTTTTGGTAATAAACACGAGTTCTGTTTTGAGCCAACACTGAGATAACTCAGAGGGCTGAAGATCTTGTGTTAGGGCCCAACCCTAGCATCCAAAGATCCTCTTTATTGTACATGTATGCTTAAAGTATATTCATAGCTTAGTTGTTGGTTTCCTTAGTAGATGCATTCCCATTACAAGTAGTGTAGATCAGAATGGTTGTGTGATAGTTTGCTTCCATTTGTGCCTTCTTCCAAGTAGCAGGTTAGCAAGGAGGAAAAGGATCACTATAAGGTCTTCAACAGGTGTCTCAGCCTCACTTCCTTGCTCTAGGACCATGACTTGAGGAAGGGACCCTTCAGCAGCCCCAAAAACACAGATTTGTAGTTCTTTTATGAGATTTGGAGTTTGTTGTCTTTAATTTAGTAGTTGGTTAATGTTTCAAGGAAGACTTGATTTTCATCCTTTTCCATCTCCATTTCTGCACTAAGATCTCACCCATATTTCATTCCCTTCAACAACTTTCTTCATGCATAATATGGGCAATTGATTCATGCTTTTCTATTTTATGAAAAATGTATCTTGTTACATAGCTCTTTTTGGAAGACACACATGTGTTATGCATAGAAGGTACCTCAGGAGGAGGCCAAGACTTCATAACCAGCAACCACCTTCCACTTCATCCACCTTATCCATCCCTTGTTTCACCATCACCCTCACTAGTTTTTCATCATTTTTCATTGAAATTTCCCTAAACACATTGAGCGAATCTAGCCATCTCTTATCTTGGATATTGACTCATGAGTGCTCCTAGACCTTCTAACACTCCATTCCACCCATCACACACCTTTCCTAAGCTTCCCAACACCTCCAATGCCTCACAATTAGCTCTCGGCTATATCCTATAGGTTTCATGTAATTCCTACAAGATCATCCTATAGGTTTCTACTACATCCTGTAGGATTTCCTGAAACGACCTATTTTGAGGCCGAATTGATGGGAAACCTCTAGGAAGTCACAAAAATCCTCCTAGGAACCCTCCACACCATCCAACAACTCCATAAAACTTCTAGCCATCCTCAAACACCTTCCATCCACTTGTCACATCCACAGAAAAATTAGTTTGCATACTTGATTAAAATGAAAACAAATTTAGTTTAGCTTCTTTGCTTGCACATTAGTATGGTTTGATGCCTTTTAATTCTGCAACTTAGATAGTAGCATTTGTTTATTGTTGATTTAGAAATTCTGCTTATCATAGCTTCTTAAATGGTTAACTAGGGTATGGTGTGGTTTAGCATTACATGTTGGCCTTTTCCATTACTGCAGTAGAGTAACTCTCTTAGAGTAGATTTCCTCTTCTTCCATCAAAGAATCAAGCTTCTTCTTACTCTATATAAGTCTAGCTTGGAACCCCAGTGGTCTCTCGCCAGCTAAATAGTGACAACAGGTAGAACCATCACTTTTACTTGTGCATACAACAATGTCACCTCCAAGTTTGTATGAACAATGGGTTGATAAGTAAATTTGGTAGCCTGGGAGTTGCAACATCCTTGTTGCAATACTGACACTCATCAATTATGGGTTAAGGGCTTATGGTTTATGATAGTTGGACAACTAATCCCCTTATCACCACTTTTTGTAGTTCCCCTATCAATTCCTCTTGCTACCTTCCCTCTAGGTCCCCTAGACCCTATGAAATTAATTCCTAAGCCCCATTCCCATTCTCTAATGCTACGATTATATATCTTAGTAAACCATGATTTTACCTCTGACTTCTACCACCCACGCTATCCTTGTGTCCTCTTGCCCCGTCCAATACACCATAACATACCACCCCACAAAGTTTTTGGTCATGCCATTCCACTTTTCCTAATGTTATGAACCCCAAAATTTGGTCCCAATGCCCCAACAGCTACACCCTTGGGCCCCCTTGGCTAAGGGATTAAACACATTAGCGGTTTGTTAATACCTCTAAAATCGTTGCATCAACATCGGGGAAAGCCACCCGGTCCGGACCTTAAAGCAGCTCCTTTTCCATTTGGTGTGGTGACTGCGACTGGATATAATGGGACCAATTTCGCAATGATATATAAGTGGGATGGATAAGTGATTGATTTTTAATATCTAATGGGAATGATGAATGATTTATTCTAAAATGCAACAATATAAAAGTAACTAATCTATCCCAGGAAGTCTTTCTCATAGTGAAAATTTTGATGGTTTTTATTGACAAGTAAACATATAGATGACTTACTCATAAATAAAAATATTCATTCAAATGATAATCACTTGTTCAAGTAGTTGAATAGAGTAATAATTAAAATGTTATCACACTAATCATTATATATTACTGACACACATATATATGAAAAATAACAACTCTTAAACATTCAATAGTGATAAGTCAAAGAATTGTTGTAAGAACATATACATATACCAATAACAACAAAATAAATAAATGTTGATTCACATAAAAGCATGAAGCAAAAACACAGATAGTAGTACCATATGCATTTGAGTCTCCTCCGATATGAATCGCATTCAGATCCTACCTTTTAACTTGGAAATACTTTCACAAGAAGCAATAGTGCATATCACATAAAAGAATTCTTTGTCAAAACTCAGAATTCAGGTCTAGTTTTTATAAAAATAAATATATTAGAAGCACAGTAGTGCAACTTCCGATCCAAGCCTTAATACAAAAATTTGAGGACCCTTTCTAAAAACATGAAAGGGTCTATAAATACTACTTAAAATAATAAACTATGAAATAAATATGTTATGTGCTGGTATAACCAAATGACAAAACTGTGAAAATCTTCTTGAAATAGGCATGTTGCGGTCAGTAAAAAATGGTTCACTATATTGGCTCATCATCTTGTGATTGGAGTTGACAAATGGAGAGCATCGGCTGAAGTTCTGGTGGATGAATCATGCATGAGTGTAACTGAGCAGTGTATGTGGCATCATTAAGTTTAGGAATCATATGGCCAATTGCATCGGTGAGGCATTTCATTGTTGTTCGCTGATTATATGGTTTGAAAAGGAAAAACCAAAAGGTTTCCCATGTTAAACTTTGAATACCTGCGATCAATCTTTCCCTCTGTTCCAGCTCCTGTTTCCACATATGTTCTAATTCTTTTACTGGTGGAAGTTTTCCTGGAGAACACTCTGTTATTAAATGTGATAAATAAAGATTGTTACTAATTAATTCAACCACGTTTCTTGTTGCTAATCTACATCTTGATGTTTCTCTTTCAGCCTTCATTAGTTGAGATTGTCATTCAGTGAATAGAATTTATTTATGTGATTCCTGGATTTGTGGTACATTAGCATCTTTTCCCTCTTTAGTTTCTTTCGAAGAGAGAAAATTTGATAATCTTTCATCTGTGTTTTTCAAGTCCAGTCTCGCATCTACTGATTTGTCAACCATGGATGATGAAATTTCACACAGAGGAAGAAATCGTGAGATATTATGACATAATAGGCTCATCTGACTAGACAATGCCCTGGTAATTTGTAGAGCCTCCGATATGAATTCCCCACTTGGGGATATTCCTTGAATCTTTCTATCTGAACTGTCAATTGAGCGATTTGTTCTTTCTTCGATTTATTGAGTTGTTCATTTAATAACTACAACTTAGTCAATTCTTGGGATAAATCTTGTTGTTTATGAATTTCTTGCTCATCAATCCTTTGCTTTTCTTTGAGAAATTGATCATTCAATTTATCATTTAGCTGCTTCTGGACTGCTAATTTTTGTTTCATTTGTTCTATATTCTATTGCCTCGCATGTGCCTATGCTTCTAGCAAACTAATTGCTTGGTCTTTTTCTTTTAGTAAATTACTGACCTCCGATGCTTTATCCATTGTGGTTGTTGTGTATGCTTGAGCATACTGAGAAATTTTGGTGAGATCATAAGAAGGATTAAATTCCTCTCTCCATACCACATTCATCATCTCTGTTTTTGAAGTCAAAAGAGGAGAGTGATCAATTTTCCTCTCTTTCCTTTGTCTCTTGATTATAGCCCTATGCTTAGGGTTGTAGAAGAAATCTAATGGTGATATCTGTTCTATGTGTAAAACAATCTCATCGGAGGGATTTTTAGGGATTATTTCTAAGTCCTTATGAACCATGGGTGGGCCTTTTTTTCCTTCAATCGGAACCGTGTTGATTACTGAATTTTGAGTAGTGGTCATGTCAAGTGTGTTGAATCCTTGAATTTTCTCAGTATTACTAATGATGGAATCAAATTGATGTCATTCCTTGATTAGTTTAGGATCAACATAAATGCTTGAATCAAGGGGTCTGCTACTTGTTTCTTGTCTCTGCTCCTGCTCTGGCAACTTTTCCTTTTTGGGAACCTTCTCCACTACAGGAGTATTATTGGCAACTTTCTATTTACTTTGACTCTATGGTTGAACTGTTGGGGTTGTAGCTAATAGATCCAAATGTAGAGTTTGCAACCTCTGGGCTTTGATCCTACTGAATTTTTCTAGTTCATCTTCTCCATATTTGATACTAGCCAATCCTTTAACCCGATAAAATATTTCGGCTGAAGCAAACAAATCATCAAAGTCATCTACTTCATGATCAAATCTGGTAATTTTAGCTTGAGAAGTAACATTATTGTCAACCTTCCTTGGGTCATATTGCCTATTCGGAATGGTGGTAAGATTTATCATCTGAATCTTCTCTACCTCTTTCTCTACATGTTTATAATCATGTAAGGTAAAAATGACACATCGTAGGGAGAATGCAGGCCACATATGTTTCTTTGAATCCCTTAGGGTTTCTGACGTTCCTTCAACTGTTATCTAATATGTAACTCTCGGGCTAACAGTTTATCAGGAACATATAGAGGAAGAACATGGGGTTTGGTAAGACTACCAAAAATCCTTACATAAGTGAATCTCTCCTCTCTGAACCAGCTATCCACTACTGTTAGGTCAATTGCTACTTCTTGAGATATCCTACGGGCAGACTTATTAAACATAGAATGGTATACAGGTAGGAAAAAACCATTGCAAATTTTGTACAAGTGATTCTTATAGTGGGCCTTCCAGAACTGTTTGTGATAGATATGAATAGGATTAGGATCTTGGGATATCCACTTCCATCCGAGACGGGGTATTCAGAATTAAAACAAATGATGTCAAGAATATATGCATTTTAGTAAAAAGGACGAATGGTTCGGGAAGTTGTATATTCTTTCCTTCTGTATTCTAGTATCTCAGTGGCTATTTTATCAGATAGAATATTTGCCCAATCCATAACATAACCATGAATCGCAGCTTCCATTAACAGGACCATATCTATAGTAAATCTTGCAAAATCATGTTGTCCCCATAGTCTACACATCATAGCTCCAGCATAGCAGTAAGCAGAGGCTAATGAATCAAGAAAATACTTACCCGATGATTCGTGCTTATGTTTCTATGGGAAATGCCTCTAGTGTCTGATCAAGTACGATTCCAAGTCATTCTTTTTTGCAAATGCTTCCAGGAATGCCTTGTTATAGTGCTTCTCAAGTGGAGGTAGATGGTACATTTGCTTGAGATATTTAGGTTTCAATGACTCGAATATTCTTCCATTAGTCGTCGAAAATGTTTTCTCTAAAGTTGGGATTTTGTTGATGACCCATCTAACCACATCAATGTATGGCAAAATTTTGGCTCGCGCTACTATTCTTTGAAGGTATGAATAGGCTAGTTCTTTGAGAGTTCCTTCTGAGTTGTTGGTGGAATCGGTTGTGGCTTCCTCTTCTAATTCTTTGGGCTCCTCTGCCTCTATCAAATTGTAGATACCTTCCCAGCTCGCATTTCCCAGACCGAGGCATCTTGTATCTAATATTAGTCCCTTCTTGCTCGGTTCTGGTTCTTTAGCTACAGGAGTTGCCTTAGCCTTCTTAGATTTCTTCCCCTGCTGAAAGCTAATATGAAAATGAACAGAATTAAGGCAATTGACATATGATAAGTCGAATGCAATTAAGAACCACCATGAGTGAAATCTTTGAAGGATTTACTCTTAAGTGTGAAATTAATAGTCGCTCAAGCCACCAATTGTGATGAATAAATATCATAAATACCCGTCTCATCAATCATATATTGAATGATTATCTCAAGCGTGTCTTTGGATTTCCCCAATTGGAAATTGGCGATAAATCACAAATCACAATCGGGAGTTTCAAAAGGGTAAGGCTTCATTACTTGCAATGAACATCTCCAATTGATATAAATTAATATTATAATAGGGCGGGGTATGTTTTCGTTAAATTGGTTTGATTCATTAACTTTAAAAGACTTATGCGTGCAAACCATTTTCGTGAATGTTTACTTCTTGAGATGTGTGCCTTATTTATTGATTGCAATTGGGGGTTCGACTTGTGTTTTAGCTCTTTGTTATATGATACCTCCGATTGCCGATTGTGATTACCTTTATTGGATCGGAGGATTTGATGAGGACTTTGTATGTGTATCCCTTTATCATTGTGATACGTGATCTCCAATCGCTTTATCACAATGTAGAATTATTTATGATGTTTTTTAAAGGAACACTTTATACTTTATTCAAAAGGATTTACAAAATGAATTACTTACATTGGGCCTTTTGATAAAGGTTTTTCTTATAATGAGGTTAATGCCAGTTTTATTTATCAAATCACAAATCTCACTAAGTTTATTTTAAAAAGGGACCCCATTTCTTATTAAAAATTTTGTGTACAACTTTTTAGAAATGGGGGCTTGTTGTACAACACAACAGGGTTATGGGATGTGATAAGGGAGCCCATAATCCCCTTATCACAACAAGAAATAGGCTCATGAACACCATCAATATTTACTGGAGGTGTTGAGATGAAAGCAATATTGAATACAAAAGTTGTGGTCAATAGAACAGGGATCATCAAGATGTTAAACCATCCAACATAAAGATGGTTTTCAATGCTAGTGATCTAGTCACATAAAAGACACCATAAGAGACATTCATGTATTTTAAGATGTGCTTTATTGTTGAGTTCACATATTTCGAAGCACAATTGCACAAGTGGAAACATCTCACATTTGGGCCATTTGGCTAAAAATTTGTATGCATGTTTTCTATTGAGGGTATCATTCACATTCCCCAAGGCACAAATCAAATATTTGGAGGTATCTTGGATGACTTGTCACATTCCACTGGCCTGATGAATGAATAATAACCCCCATCAGTTAATAATGTTTTGGAGGGTTTTCATGGCATAGTCAAGGGTCACATTTACAAAAAAAAAGAATGTTTAAGTCAAAAAAATAACAATTGATATTCACATCACATGTGACACAAAGAAGAGTGCTCCATTCTGAAATATCTATAACAACTTGTTTATGTCCTGTTTCCAAAGAAGATAAGATATTGTTGATTTGAGGCTTCTGTGATCTATATTCTGTGTAGTGTTGTCTTCCAAAGTCATCGCATTTAGGTTTGTTGGAATCGACATTTCGAACCAACCTTTGTGGTTCATCATCAAGAATTAGATGCATGAGTGAATAAGTCAGAACTCGATAGGTTTTAATAGGTATGGCTATGATTGGGATGGGAGTGAATGTTAACTGACAGTTTGGATAATGATATAGTTCAGTTTAGTTTTTAATAACTATGTGTATAATTAATTGGTTTATTAAATTTTATGATTTTAATGATTTGTGTTTATTTAATTTATTTGGTAAATGAATTTTATTTAGATTGAGTTATGCTTAAATGATAAATTATAGTTTATTAAATTTATGATTTTAATGATTTGTGTTTATTTAATTTATTTGGTAAATGAATATTATTTAGATTGATTTATACTTAAATGAGAAAATGTTAATTAATATAAGGTTAATATTATGCAAAAGATTAATATTATTGATAAAATATATATATGTTCTAAATGAAAAACAATTTATGTTTTTAAATTAAATACAATTTTATGTTTTAAATTAAAAAAATTATGTGAATAATGTTGCAATTATAAATTTCATTATATTTTAATAGAAATTTAATATTATGCCCTAGAATCATCTTATTAATAATACAAAAAATGAATATTATGTTTTAAATTCAATGAATTATTGTTATAGAATAAATTTCCCTTTTATATCTTTTAATGTAGATGTGAATGAAGATTGAATGTTTATAAATTTTATTATATCTTTGTATGAATAAGAAATTGTTTTAAATATTTCTATTTTATTAATATTTATATATTATTATATATAATATATTATATATATATAAAAGAATGTGAATATTAATATAGTAATTATGATAAGATATCTTGAGACAAAGGGCACAAATTGTTGATAAAAGAGGATCATGTATTGGATCACATGGACTTTGGTTTTTCCTTATTAGCTAGACCATTTTTATTAGGATTTAGATTTACCACCAATATTTTTAGGGCTTCTTACCAAAACAATTTAGGACTATTTTATTTAAATTGAGAATATAACTCCTTCCTATTCGATGTCGAAATTAAGATTTATATTTCCCACCATTTCTGTTAGGATGTAAATTTCTCAACAATATTTTTAGGGCTTCTTACATTTTTTTAAGGACTATTTTATTTACATTGAGAATAGAATTCCTTCCTATTCAATGAAATTTTCTTTGAAAATGTGTTGGAGTATTTTTGTTGAAGTTGTTTGAAGACATGTTGGAGTTTCTTTTCCATAGAAGAAGCAAGTTTACCATCAATTAGAGTTGAAGTTGTTTGAAGATGTGTTGGAGTCTCTTTGTTGGAGTTGCTTTTCCATAGATGAAGTAAGTTTACCATCAATTAGAAAGCCATGCATATGAGAGGAAATGAAAACAGGTAAATTTATATTTTATAATCATGAATTATTTGAAGTTTTTTTTTGTGATTTTAGATCGGCTTTAGCATTAAGTTTATTAAAAAAATAAATCTGTATTTTATAACAATGAATTCCTTGTAGTTAATTTATATGATTTTAAATAGATCGCATTCCCTTCCCCTAATTTGATGCGCTGCGATTTTACCTAGTCACCGTGTTCTCATCATATCTCTTGAATGTCACACCCATTTGAGATGAAATTGTTATAGGAGATGAACGGGGATGAAATGAAACACCCACTCAATTTCATCTCAACATGATGCACGGTTTTCGCAAAATGAGACATCATCATCTACAACCATTTCGGGTTTTCTCGAGATTTTTGACTCTGATTGGGCTGACATTTTTTATGGAGGTGAATTATGATGATTTCAACTTTCTGTAAACATTCCAGCCCATTTGGACTTACTATTTGGGAGATATACCCAAAATACAATTGCTCCAAGAGAGTTGTTGCACTTTTGACTCTATTTTTATCATCATTTTTAAAAGATATTTATGACCAAATGGAGATGGATTTTGGAAAACAAAAGGAGTATTTTGTTAACCATATAACCAATTGCAATAACCCCCTTCAGTTTTTGCACAAGTGTTATGGTTAAAGATATACGATTTTGTCCTCCTTACTGCTCTTTTCATTGCGTTTCTTGACAGTTAGTGTTGGAATCAAGTTTGAAGAGGCTAAAATGATGTTTTTTATTGTTTAAGGGCTCCAAGGTGTAGTGAAAATCTCCAAGTTTCTTCACAGGTATTCATCAACCCTCAAAACTTCATTCAAGTCATCAAAATGTCAAGTCAACTATTTTATGTGCTTCTGCCAAGATTTGTTGCGTTTCTGTGTGACCAACTTCATGCTTGAATTATGAACAAATAGGAAAGTATTTTTGAAAGTGGGAGGAGGATTTTTTCATGTGATAGGATGTGTTAGGGAGTGCTAGGGAAACACAAGGGAGCACTATGTAAAATTAGTGCATGCAAATGAACAAATAAGAGTTTGTGATAGGAAGTGTCGGTGAGATACAAGAGTTCTGAGGGAGTAACAAGGTATGGTAGGTAGTGCTAATGCATGCTAGAGGCTAGTGAAACATGCCAAGATGTGCCAAGTGTTAGGGTGTACAAATGCATGCTAGGGAGTGTTATGGAGTGGCAAGGAAACAAAAGGGATCACTAGTTTCAAGTACATGGAAATGAATGAATAAGAGTGTGTTATAGGGAGTGTTAGTGAGTTCTAGGTGTGGTAAGGAGGGAGAAACAATATATGTTAGGTAGTGCCAAGGAATGCTACAGTGCCAAGGAAACATACCAGGATCTTCCATGAGCCACAGTGTGTCAATGTGTGCGAACGAATGTTAGGGAGTGCCACAAAAACACAAGGGAGAAATAGTTCAAAATGCATGGAAATAAAGAGATAAGAGTGTGTGATAGGGAGTGTCAATGAGTTCCAGGTGTTCTAAGGAGGGAGTGACAAGGTTATACGCTAGGTAGTGCCAAGGCATTCTAGAGTTATAGGGCATGTCAAAGAGTGCTAGGGTGTGCTAGGGAGTGCAAATCATGCCAAGAAATGTAGGGGATGCTAAAACACACCACATAGGGCTAAGGGATTATTAGATTTGCTATGCGTTATGGCATTTCAAGATGTAAACTGTGTTTCTTAGTTTTTTTATGGCCATGGTTGGACATGAGCCTTGAATTGGTAACTTGTTAAGTGGGATGAGTTGAGATTGGACATGAGTAGCCTAAGATGTGTTATAGGTAATTATTAGGTGAACAAGGCATAGTCTAGTTGTAGTAACTATAAGTTGGTTGAGTTGTTGTAGTCAGGGCAGGACATGGTTGGGTTCCAAACAAGTATAAAAAAAAGTAAGGGTAGTTGTGAGGGCATGATAGCTAAGGAGTGCCAGGGCATGCCAGGGAATGAAAAAGTGTGCTAACACATGGCAGACGGTGTCAATGGATGGTGAGGAGTGTTAGGGAGAGTCAGAGGAATACAAGGGAGAACTAGGCCAAAATGCTTGGAAATGAACAAATAAGAGTGTGTGCCAAGGAGTGCCAGTGAATTTTAGGTGTCCCAAGGATGAAGTGTTTTACGAGATGTTCATAATACGACTTATAAGAGGCATGAATATGGTTGTGGTAAGGCGTGGACAAAGCAATTTTAGAGAAAGGGAGACTTTGGTTGGGGCACAATATTGTTTTGCTAATGTATTGGTTAGATTCTTAAGTCGCAAAAAAAGGTTTATCTGTGAGGGTGTTAGTGTCAGGGAGTTCAGTATGTCACCAGTGATCAAATATGCTCTTACAAGGTGTTGTTAGGGTGTCAAGTCAAATTTTTGTCATTTTAGTGAGTCTTCAAATAAAAATTTGGTCATTGGTAAGTTTGTCTAGGGCTATTTCCACTCTCTCAAGAATTTCATATCTCGGTCACTTTCATCACCCAGTTGAGTCTACCATCATGGAAAAATCATTAATATCACTTCATTCACATCATCATGGACTCCATTCAGCTCAATGTCACCATTAGGTCATTAGGGTTAAGTTCACAAAATCATTCATTTCATGTATAAATCTGACACATGAGGAGTAACAATAGGTAAATTTGTTCAATAACACTTGACTTCAAACGTAATTTATGTTTTTAGATGTAATAATGTTCCTAAGCTTCTAAAGTTACAAGAAGAGGTCCTAAGGCTACAAAACTCAAAAAGAAAGTGAATTGGTGAGGTGGGCCATCCTACCTCATTAATCACCTAGACACCAAAAGCAAATGGAGAAGCTCATTCACACGCATTTGCACTTTTCTACCATCCTATCATTGAGCTCCTCCCTCTTCTTTGCAAAAAATAGTGATTCCATAGCCCTCACTAGAAAAAATTTACTCTTGTTGCACACAAAGAGCCTTCGTTGCGCACTTGGATAGCACGTTGTGCGTTGGGAGCCTTCACTGCGCATGGGGCAGAGTTGTCCAAAATTATTGTTTGACCACCAAAATTCATTTTTTGAAGCTCCTCTTCAGTCATTTCATCATCTAGGCTCTATAACAAGTAACTATAATAATTTTCATGCCCTCCTTTGCCTCATATGTTAAGAAAATGATCAAATAATTCTTCTTCTAGGGTTTACATGATTTTCATGGTTTTGATCCTGAAATGATGATTTTCTGCCCTAAACCCTAGATTTCTTGTCCCTACAGCTTATTTTGTAGCTAATACACCATTTCCATCCATCACAAAGCCTTATCTGCTCATTTTCTATCATTTTCCTCTAAACCCTAATCTACCCTATCTCCTTCTAAGATAGGCATGTGTTTTGGCTTTTTCCACCCCCTCCCCTCACTCATTTCCCAAAATTCCTTTTCCCCTACTCATTGACATCATCCCCTACCCTCCTAAATTTCCTTACAAATTTAGGCAACTCCTAAATCCATCATACCACCTCATTACCTCACAACAAAAAATTTCACTATTTTTGCTTGCCTTTCACCTAGGGTACGAAGTATGGAGCCCCACTCATCACCATCAGAGAAGAGGAAGCACAACAGGGGGGGGAAGATACTAAGGTTTAATCCCTCTAATTGAAATGAAATCACCTCCTCCCCATTTTTCATTAAATGCTTTGAATATGTCAATTGTTTAGGGTTTTGTCAAAGAGTGCATGAAGTAGGTTACCATGAGCATCTCACAGGTATATTTTCCCTCAACTTGAAGGAAGACAAGATCACCATTGTAGGGAATGATTTCATTTTTTCAGTAGATGCCATCTCTCAAGCTATAGGCATACCAAAACATGGTGAAAACTAGTTCAAAGGCATGAACCTAAACCTAGAAAAGTACAAACCCTAGTTGAAATCACAATACAAAGGAGCTCACTGACATGTTTTCCCATTCAAATACTTGTTGGAGAGATATGTACCATTGATGAAGGTTGTCATGACGTTATTCACATGTGAGGGAAACTTTTCTAAGCTATATCGATACCACATAAGACTCCTCATGCACTTTACAACTGACAAATCTCTAAATTTGGCCAGCTACTTGTATAGGAGCCTAGCCAAAATGTCTAAAAGGGTACAATTGAAAGGCAAAGTGCATTATCCCAGCATCTTTCACCATAGCCTGATAAAGGTTATAAAACTCCATCATTTGAAATAAAAGAACATGACATGGGACACCTTCATTGAGGCGGAATATAAAATGCACATAACCACTTCACCAAGCCAGCACCAAACCATGTCTGTACAACCCATGGAGGTGGTGTAATCAAGAAAACATGATGAGGTTTCCAAGGAACCTAGGCCTGAGGTGACCAAGACATATCAAAGATGTATAAGCCTTGTGTTTTCTCCTCAAATTGAGGAAGGGCCCAAGCCTACTACACCAATAGAATGGGGATCACCATCACATCATGAGGCTTGTTTGCATGATGAGGAGCCCATTGAGCATGACTTTGACCTGGTTGACTTGGAGGCACATGATGAGTATAAAAACCTGCAAGAAGTCATCATAGACAAGGATTATCATCTCGTGAAGCTCAATTACAATTTGGAAAGGGCCAAATTCATCATTCCATTCCTTGAGCAAGAAAACAGTAAACTTAAGGCAAAACAACTAGTCATTGAGAAAGAGAAATTCAAAGCCAAGAAATAAGAGATGAAAGGCAAGGCAGTGGTGGACCATGAGGACACTGAGTAGCATGAAGGACATGTGGCAAGGAAGAGACCAAGGACAATGGGTCTTAGGAAGGCAATTAAGAGGGTAAGAGAACAAAAGCCACCAATGGAAGAATTGACATTCGAAGAGAGGATTGCCATGGAAATAAATGAGGATAGGGAGATTTTGCTTGAAAACGTCGATTTCCACCTTGAGAATATCCTTGAAAATTCCAAAAGGGAAAAAAATTTGCAAAATAAAAGGGCCATCCATTATTACACAAGGAATCAGGTTGCCAAGGTCAAAATCAAGGAGTTGAAGGAAAAATTCAAGGAAACACTAATCAAACAAGAGCAGAAGGGTAAGTTAGATTTTGTTTCTGATGCATACATGATTGCATTAAATACCTCATCAAACATATCTAGACAAATTTTGGGATGATTTTGAGAAAATTTTGTGTTTTGGTCCAAACTTGCAATTTTTTGGCAATTTTCTATTTAGGAGCATAGTGAGCTCACGTTGCGCTTCTTCCTTAGGGATTCAGATGATGGAAAATTAGAATTTTTGGAAATATTATGAACCCCTCTCAAAACCCATTTTCCCACATTCCTGTTTTGGGGCTCATTTTTGAGAAATTTGCAAAAAAGAGGCCAAAAATCACCTTTCTGCCCCTTTTTTTCCATTTCATTGCACACCTGGAGACACCCTGGGATAATGGCGATATCTCAGCCAAAAATGGGTCATTTTCAGTGCACAAATAATCTAAAGACATGTACACTCTCACATAAGTATTTGGATGTCATAAAGAGACTACAAAATGGCCTCCAACAGATTGACGCACACCTGGAAATTTCTGAGATTTGTGTAAACTTTTCACTGTGTAATTTTTTGTAATTCCTAGTTTGACTTTGGTAAAAGTCAAAAGGGTGAAGTATATGAATGTGAGGGGTAAAATTAAACGTAAATAATGGGTGGTTAGTCTTTGTAATCTATTTTGATGTAATTTTGACTTCATTTATGAGAGAGGCTGTAGTCAAAGTTAATTGTAGAAGTTGTTTTTAACTTCCCTAGACATTAGGGTTTATTTAAAGCACATCATGGAATAGTTCCTAGAGTCATGGATTCGACCCCTAAAAGTGGGGAGATGTTGTTTTGGTATTTATGTATCAGTTTCTTAGTGATAGAATAGGTTGGATTTCAGAGGAGAGAACTATTGTAGCTTGTACTTGGACATTTTCTGGAAAAAAGGACACAATTTGCAACTATTATCTAGGAATTCATGTGAAATAAGCTTGTGATATTATTTTTTCTTCTATTATAGGTTTATATGAAAGATATTCATATTCTCTTTCCATTCATCAATTCTTCAATGGTTCTCCTTACAATTTATAAACAAAATTCTTTGCATAAAGCTCTATTTTGATGGAAAAAGCATTATGTGTTACTTTATTTCTTGCTTAATGAACTCATGTTTCATGCTCATTAATAATTGTTGCTTCTTCTAAACACTACACTACACCAAAAAACCCTAAGATCCATCACAAAACTAATTCTAACTTGCTCCTTTATATATTTATTGTTGTAACCCTTTGATCCTCTCACCTAGCTACTTGGTTTTTCTCCCTTATCCAGCAACAAAACCCTAAATTTTTTAAAACCCACCTGAGCCTTGCTATCTAGCCTAAAATTATTTACATTCTAGTCATCTCTTAGCTGTAATTTCATAGAGAGAGCCCTCTCTAGTTAGGTAGGGCTAGCTACCAAACTAAAATCTTGGTTTGTGGTTGCCTCCGTTGATCTCCTCATCAACTTGGGACATTGTGGAGGATAAGAGAAGACATGACAATTAGGGAGTGCCAAGGTGTTCTAGTGAATGTAAGGTTACCAATTCATGAAAAAATGTAATGCTAGTTGTGAGCTCATGACTGCCAAGTTGTGTTAGGGAATTCTAGGGCATGCTAACATGTGTCATATAGTACGAAGACATGTCAAAAAATCTAAGATGTGCCAAGTGCTAAGGCATGCCAAGATATACAAGGGTGTGATAATGCATGCTAGGGATTATCAAGGGAACAAAAGGGAGGAACAAGTTAAAATACAAGGAAATGAGCACATAATAGGGTTAGTAAGTCATCAATTTACCATTTCCATGAGGGACATGCTAGGCACACCAACACTAGGTGCCAATAGGTGCCAAGTGCCAAGTGTCAATGCATTCTAAGTGTCAAATCTTCCTCTTTTTCTTATCATCTAGTTTCCAATAACTGCTCTTAAATAAATTTAATATTAAACCATTTCAAAACATACCAAGTCATCTCAACACATGCCAAACATGTTAAGACTTTCCAAGTGCCAACACGTGCCAGGTGCCAATGCATGTCATGGAGTGTGATGCATGCTATGAAGTGGCAGAGCATATAGAAGAGTGCTAAGGTGTGGTAGAGGGTGCCAATGCATGCTGAGGAGTGTTAGGGAGTAATAGGACAACGCAAGGGATAACTAGGTCAAAATGCATGGAAGTGAATGAATATGAGGGTGTGTCGGGGAGTGTCAATGAGTTCTAGTTGTCATGCCAAGGAGGGAGTGACAAGGTATGCTAAGCACGAGTAAGGCATGCCAAGGAATATCAACGAATGTCAAGAAGTGATAGACTGTGCCAAGTAGTTCTAGGGTGTGCTAACATGTGCCAAATAGTGCCAACGCATGCCAGGTGCTAAGACATGCTAGGATGTGCATGGTGCTAGATTATGCCAATATGCATTAAGGAGTTTCAAGGAAAAAAAAGGAATAACCAAGATACATGCAAGGAAATGAACACATAGAGGGTTAATAAGTCAAGACTTTACCTTTTTCAAAAGGGGCATGCTAGGCACACTTATAATATGTTCCAACAAATGCCAAGTGCCAATGTGTGCCAAGTGTTAATGTTTGTCAATGAAATATTATGCCGATGTGTTTTAGGCATGCTAGGGACTACAGCTCATGCCAACACATGATAGGGGAGTGGTATGCTATGCTAGGGCATGCCAACATGTGCTTGGGTGTCTTACTCATGGAAATATGTTCTAGGTACAAAGATGTTCTAGGTACAAAGATGTTCTAGGTACAAAGATGCTCTAGGTACAAAGATGTTCCCATACATGCGAGGTGCCAAGGAATGTTAGTTTGTTGTTCCAAAGCATGTTTAGGTGTAACATGAGGGTTGAGGAGTTCTAGGTCTCTCTCATTAATAGAATTGAAAGAGCTTGATTATGTATTAAATAATATAGTTCCTACACACACTATTGCAACTTTATTTAAAGGAAATTTGCTAGATAATAAACCTATTAGAGATGAATCATGTGTTGGATCATAGGAAAATTATATTCTTATGACTTGAGGGAAATGATACACACTAATTCTTAAAAAATTCACTGACTATTATAACCACTGTGACCTTGGACACATAATGAAAAAGACTCCACAACAATGGCCTTAAATCATTTTTTTAACAACAAATATAGTAACAGGTACATAACATCATCAAAAACTCATTGGAATGATCAATTATGACGAACGTATTTTGACCATCACCAAAAGTAACAAAAACGAGAATTGGTGAGGGTCAATAAAAGATCATCACTAGAAGTGTCACCAAAGAGAGAATTAGTGATGGGCCTTTAACAACTCTCACCAAAAGTGTCACCAAAGAGAGATTTAGTGACAGGCCTTTAATGATCCTCACCAAAAGTGTCATTGAAAATGGCTTTGGTGACAAACCTTAAAGGACCATCACTATATACATTTACAACAACCATTTTTTAAAGACCCTCACTATATGTGACATTAATGATGGACCTTAAAGGTTTGTCATTGGCATGAAGCGTCATCAAAAACTCATTGGAATGATCAATGATGACAAACATTTATTTACTGTCAACAAAAGTATCCAAAAGATCATTGGTGATGGTCAATAAAAGATCGTCACTAGAAGTGTCACCAAAGAGAGAAGTAGTGATGCACCTTTAACGACCCTCACCAAAAGTGTCACCAAAGAGAGAATTAGTGACGGACCTTTAACAACCCTCACCAAAAGTGTTATTGAAAATGGCTTTGGTGACAAACCTTAAAGGACAATCACTATATACACTTACAACAATGCTTTTTTAAAGACCGTCACCATATGTGACATTGGTGACAGACCTTGAAGGTCTGTTATAGGCACCACCCTCACAAATGACTTTTTTTCTTATAGTGGTGGTAGAAGACCAAAGGTCAGGTTGGAAAGGAGAGAAAGGAAATATTGTTTAAAAATATTCACCACTAGTAAATGGAGATGACATGTTTCTCCCTCTTTGTTTCTAGTAATATCTTCAATGCTAATTAATCGAGGAGGTAAGTCAGTCATAATTATCAGCTTCCTTTGAGGTGAAGGTGGCTCAGTAGTAGGAGCTATAACAATCGAATTTCATTCAAGTTGAGAAAATTCAGACTAAGTTTGTTCTATTTCTAGTTCAGTTAGTTCAGTGTCTGAAAGGTCACCAATATCAAATTCAATTTGAAATACTTCGGTAATCTCTTGTCCAAAATGAGCTAATCCTGATTCTACTTCTTGTGTTGGATTCACTTCGGTTTCTACTATCTGAAATTGTAAAATTGTCCATGTTTTAGGTTCTTTTGAGGCTCTACATCTTGTTGAATTTGAACTTTCATTTTTAATCTCCTCTAATTTCTAGGTGTGTATTCAGGGGGTTTACCCTGCATTCCACATGACTACCTTGGTGATTCAACTAGGATGAAATTTTATCACAAAATCAAATAGTATTCACAACCCAATCCTAAGGTCTCTAAAAATTAAAAACAAACAATTAACACACACTAAAAAATATAAGGATTCAAACCATACAAACAAGATTTTCACAGTGAAAACACTAGTTGGTGAAGAAATCCAAGTGAAAATTGGCTATAGATAGAGCAGGTGGAACCAATTACATTGAAAACCTACTTAATATACATGATCAAGTGCAAGTAAACTTCATTTATGCCATCTTGAATGATGAATACCCTCCATAAATTTCCAAGTGAATCTAGCCAACATTTGTTCTAACTAAAATAGAGACTTCCCCTCCATCATCACTTTGGGTAGAATCCATAAGAGTATGGTCACTGAGTTTACAACATAAAAAATTTAACCTAAGGAGACAGTCGTAGATCAAACATACATGCAAGGGCAGAGTGACAAAGCTCAATCCCCTCAAAAATTCCTGAACATGGTTAATCTGAGGTTTACTTCCATGTGACTCCGAAGCACCTTTTGGAACCATTTTTAGTACATGTAAATCACTCTACCATAGCCAATGAAGTGGGGTCGATCACATCACTGGGTTTGATATGATCTCGTGCTTGACTCCCTTGTAAAGGGAGATCCTGAGAGAAAAATTACAGTAAATGGATTTTTCTCCCTATCATAAGATGATAATGCCATTGTCTGTAGCTTTGGAAAGTTAACTCACTTCCCTATTACAAATCCCTACAACCTGATCTACTATAGGTGGAAAAGAGCCCTAAAGAAATAAAAATCTCTATATTGATTTTATTAGCATTGATTTTAAGAGTTGTTATTTACTCAAAGGTAATGTATGTGAAACTAGTGAAATTATGACTTGATGCAAATCCTAATGCAGTTGAATATGAAAATGTAATATTTTCATTTCAATCGAAATCTATCTAAAGTAAGGAAATAATCTTTCAATTTTTTCAATGGAAATGTAAACAAAAATCTTAAATCCCACTAATTCGCTTTTCCTAAAATGCATATATCCAAGTTCGAATCACCCAAATATTCAAAATAACTTCAAATTTTCACTTTGCCCTATAACACAAGAAATCAAGAAATTCCTCTTATAAACACACAATCACTCAGAAATTTGCAAAATGCAACAAGAAACCAATAATCACTAAAATTAATTTTCCCTAATTCAATGTTATGAATTCACTTGCAGTAAAAAGTACAGTTCATGAACACCTCAGTAAGAGAAAGAAACTAACTTTTCGTTTTGAAACTAACATAAGAAGTATTTTTCACAAGAAATACCTAATCTTGTAAATGCTAGAAAATTATATATTACAGAGTAATGGAACACATAAAATATTGCAGAAATATAAATAGAGAAAAAACATAAAACAAGATAGACATAGATATATGTGGTTCACCCAATTTGGGCTACATCCATGGAGAAACAACAAGTTCTTCCTTTTATATTATCCAACAAAATGAAGAGATACAACCTACAATATATCTATTCTAATTCCCTCTTCTCTCTCACACAATCTCCTTGTTCCTGTTCAGCATACACATCTACGTAAACAAAATAAAATTCCCTCATATATAGCAAGGGGTTTCCTTCTAGGGAAAAAAACCCTAAATCAAACATAACTTTGTTGGAAATACTGAGAGGGGCGTGAATCAATATTTATTTTCAATTCGTACTTTTACCAGTTAAATCAATTATATTTAGAACACAAAATGAACAATAGGAATAAATGATTTTATTAATATAATATTTACAATAAATCATGTACAATATATATAGGGCTCCAACCCATTTCCAAGCACCAACTTGGTATTTTTCGAGGCTCCAACCTCTAGTGCACCAACCCTATCTTGTCAAGTCACCAACCTTGGATTTAGAAGCACCAACTCCAAGGACACCAATCCTTCCAATTATGAGGCACCAACCCTAAGGGCTCCGACCCTATTGTTTTTCTTTGTCAAGAAATGTTTTGATTGTATTATACCTCTCTCAAAATCCTCTACACTATGTTTTGTCAATCTACAACTTCATTACTACATCAATGACAACCTTTCTTCATATGAAGGAGTCTTCACAACTCTTCATGTTTCCCAAACAAAGTATGCAAAATTACCTCATGTTGATTTGAAAAAGCCATCATGATCTTCAATAATATTCACACAACTTCAATGTGTCTACAATGATCTGTACTAAGTTTTGTACACAAACAACTCTTTGTTTCAACCCTTTGTTCTGACTATCACCGTAGTTGCTTTAGGAGTACGCTTCAGGAGTACTTCAAATGTGTGAACATCACGTATTCACATTGCGCATTCCATTAGAAACAGTCCTGTCTATGCAGTCCTTGAACAGATCACGGGCTTTGCTTTAATGGATTCATCATAGGTATGATCCTTTTAATGAATAAACTAGTCAAGAGAGGCTCGACATTCAGCTTTCTTCTTCCTTTGCTGGACCTCCAGCTTCCTTCTTCACTCGATCGACCTTCGGCTTGTTTTTCCTACTCAACCTTTCACTTTCTCTATTCCTTCAAGTTTAGGAGTTGTGAACATTTTATTCTACTTTGTAATCAATGCTCGAGATCCCCTCCTTGAAGTGAAACATTTTTAACTCATTTTTTATACGAGTTTCGCCAATGACCAAAGGTCACATATATTGGAGGAAGGCTGAGTTGTATATTAAAAATATATATCAGAGAGTCTTTTGTTAATATTTAACAAATTATAACATATCCTTTTTATTTATGGAAATCACATCAATAGAGGTCCCCAAATGGCATATCATAGATTTAATCACAATCAAAACTTTCATAGGTATATTATTACGTAATATATTGAACAGGCCCTTTTTAATATTCATCCAAGGCCCAAATGGACGTCCCACAAGCCACATTATTAATCACAATTGCAATTTTTCTGAACTCCTGCAACCACAACTCGTGAAAATCCCACAATCGCAACCTTATGGCTTCACGATATAACATCCTAATACCCCCACTATCAATGGAGAAAATGCGATATAGTATTAAGAAGTTGTTAATAAATTCATTGAGTCCACAACCTCTATCGCAATCAATGGTTAGGGTTCCACCACTCTATAGCAATTAGTGGTCTGTAATACTATCACAATTGACATTTTATGTGACATCTCGTTAAGACTTGTAATACATAAGTTTTGAAATTGCGAACGCGGTAATATAATAAATTGTTTCAGTAGTCCTATCGGGTCTAGATATTATATCGTAATCAAAGGTTTTACCATAACATCCTGTTAAGAATTGTCATATGAAATTTCATATGGTGAATGTGATATTGTATTAAGGCGTATTGTAATGGAACCATTGGGTCCATAGTACATATTGCAATCGACGGTTTTAGCGTGACCCCTTTAAAGACTTGCAATATGTAACTTTCGATAGTGGTCGATGTGGTATCACATTAGAGCTTATTCTATTGGAACAGTCATGTCCGTAGCTCAAATTACAATCGCAAATTTCAATGTGACACATAATAAAGTCATCGATATAATAAGCTGTTGATATATTTACTCCAATGTGCTATGGTCTTTTGTTTAAAATTTTTCCAATGTTTTCTTCTTAGATTTGGTTCTGAGATTCTTCGATCGCATTGTTTATCCTCCTCCACCAATGTCTTCCTCTTCTCTTCTCGATGGATTCCAATGACCTCTTCCTCTTACTCTTTGGCTTTCTCTTCCAATGGCTTCTGATATCTTTCCTCCTTGATTCCACTGCTTCTATTATGTCTGTATTCAATCCTTGGGTCCTCCATGAGTAGTATTATGATCAATGGGCATCAATGGGAAACCTCACATGTCACAAGAATTTTTCATCACAAACACTTCCATATTGACATCAATGAAAACCTATATTAACAAACCTCTACCATCATATTTCTACCTAATGAACGGCCTAGATGACTATGAAATTACAACATTTTACAAGGTAATTTTACATTTATTTTTAGCTTCAGGGGCGTTGCCCCCGATCCCCTGCCAAGGTGGGGCTCCTAAAGATCGTTCTCGCCTACCCCTCGACCCCCCTTGTAATGCAAATAATGGGTGGCATTTCCACCCCATTACGAACTTTGGTCCAATTCGGTGATACCTTTGAATAAATAAGATAATCAGGCTCCACACTTAATAGTAAATTAGTATTTTTGAAACACAAAATAATCTTTCACAAAAGATAAAACTAGACTCAAAACCTGATCTAATCGAAAGAAGAAAGATAGAGAGTCAACAAGGCAAGAGCAACATATCTCTCTTTTGATAGACTGACCATTCATCGAATGAGACTTTACCCTAATTTGCAAAAACAAGACAACCACATGAAAATATTTTCATATCACTCAACCAGACTAATAGAGATTGAAATAAGGTACCAACAAGTGTAACTGATTAGGAAAAACAAAAAACTATAGACTTGATGAGGATAAAACTGAAATTTTAAAAAATTTCAGGTATGTGTGGAAGTCCTGGAGGAAACAATGCACATATGCTCTATTTTAGAAAAAAAAATAAAAAAAATTACACATAAATGTGCACTGTTATTGAAGCCTAAGTGCGCACAATGGGGAATTTTGGAAAATATAAAAACCAAGTCATGTCAAACCCAAAATAATTTTTTTAAATATTTCTAGACACTCAAGGAAATCTTGTAAAAAAGATTCAAAAGATCAAACAAGAAGAAGAATGGAGCGTGAGGCATTCCCTAGTGGAGTCACCAATTTGTTATGTGAACTTATCCCTCTATTGGAAAAGAGTAATCTCCCTAGACTCCAGAGAAATCTAGTAACAAACAACTAGGAAGTACCACCTTTCTCTAGACTATGATTGACTAAAACAACTACTATGATAGAGGACACTTATTATTTAATAGAAATGATTCATGAAGTCCCCTTCAAATATTTTGACCATGCTCCTCCTCGATTCTTTAGAGATCCTCTCATCACTTCCCATAGCTTCACCATGATGTCCTGAAGGAGATCTGCACACGTAGAAATAAACATGAGATCAAAGCATCCAATATATAATGTAAGAGATAAATGGACTAATTAACTCAGCCATGTATCATAAACTAATCAATATGCAATCACAATATTTGTAGATGATCAAGGAATCCTACAAATATATGATTGAGAAATAATAATTTCCTTTATATTAATAAAATGGAGAATAGTCTTACAACTGTGAAGCCTTGATGTTGCAAGTCCCTTCCCACAATCTCCAACACTCTCCTTGAATGAATAACCTTCCAACCTTATTCTTGCAGCATAAGCCTACTTCCAACAAGCCTCCTCAATCTTTAGGCCTAGGTTAGATTTATAGGCCAAGAGTGGGAAGTTTTGGATCCATTTTCCAAGGGATGAGATCCACTAATTATGGGATAGGGATTCCACAAAGAGAGAGAGATGCTCCATGATGGGAGGAATGATCACTTAATATGCAACCCTTTGAAGCTTGTTGGCTGGTATAGATATGACCAACAATGCTTATAGACTTTAATTTTTATTTTTACATGTTTTAATTCATGTTCGCGGTCACACTGTGAGAAACTGCATACTTATGTGCAACTCCTAATGGAATCTTCTGCATATGCACAAAAATTGACTATGGAACTACATAGCAAACCAAAAATAGGTTTTTGAATGATGGGATCTAGAAATTTTAATTTCTTTGGGATAATTTGGATCCTAACATTGCAGTGGAAAGCTTTAGGACACATTTATGAATAGTGAAAGATCCAAACCGATTGTCATTTTCCTAATGTGACAATGAAAAATCAATTTTGTTTTCCCAGTATGGGTTGTAGGAGAAAACATCTGTGTATATTTTATACTCTTGCTATTGTATATTTTTCTATTTTCAGAATTTGTTTGTAGGAAAGTCTTGTACAGGGTTAAAACCTACAAAAATAGACATATTTGTCTTCAAGTTTAGGAAATTGTAATTTAGTGTCTCTAACATGGAGCTTTGTTGTAATATATTGATACCAAGCTCTACACTTAGTTGCTATGCCTTCAACTCTTTGTGATAGGTATAGCTTTCATCTTATATTTCCCTCCAAAGAATCTAGATATATGGTTTTGGAGCCTAATTGTACATTGTTCCACAACATGACTAACTTCATATGCAAACAGGCTATCTCAACTACATATTGTAGAACAATGCCTTTAGTGACCTCTAAGTCACTTTAGGTAGTTTCTTATATGATGTGTTCAAACAATTGCTTTAACTCTTTCTTGATAGTATCCTTATGTATCACCTCCCCAAGTGCACCTACAGAAGGCACTTTATATATTCATGCCAAGGCTTCCAATCCATTGTGCAACTGCTTATAAGATTACATAGTGTTGGCTATATTATTGTTGAGTTGATCATAGATCTGTGTTAGGTGGATAAATCCCTCTTGCTCACAAGAAAGATCTCCCTAGATCCTAAAAGGACACTAGTGACAAAGAAACAATTAAGCTAATTCCTTCCTCGAATCTATCATTTCTTGAATCATAAGCTAATAAGGTGGGAAAAGGAAATCCACACCCTATTACAACATTCTTGTTGAAGACACCCCTTTGTGCTTCAATATAGCTCCTCCATGCTTGAATCTAGCCCTGCACACATGGAAACAACAAAGGATCAAAGGCAGATGCATCATAATTGATTCAATAATTCAAACTACTGATCAAGGAGACTAGTAACAAACATCATTTCAATGCACAAATATAAATAAGAACATTCCAATGGAAGAATATTAATAACAAAAAAATCCATGAAATTGATCAATTAATCCATTAAACAATGATTCAAGTGAGAATAAATGCTTGTTTGTATTAATTTCATAAATATAAAGGAGTTGGAAAACCTGTGCCTTGATGTTGTGAAGCTCCTCACATTGATCTCAATCCTCTCCAAGAATGATAATATCTCCAACTTGTTTCCCCCAGCATAAACTTACTCTCAGCAACCTCCCTCAATTCCCCCACCTATGGCTCGATTAATAGGCCAAAAGGAAGTAGCTTGAGATCCTTATTATAAGGATGAGATCCACTAAAAGAGGGATGAGAGAACCTTCAAGAATGGGGATTAGTTCCATCAAAATGGAGGTTAGGCTAAAATAAACATGAGTTAGATGCTTTTTGTTGGGAATAATTCACCCAACAATGCTTCTAGATCTCACTTTTTATTTTTTATTTTTATTGATTTACTTACGTAGTTTATAGTGGAAGACATAACAGATATATGTGCAGTTTATAGTGGAAGAAATTGCATGTGTGGATTTTGTCAAGAAAAACTACGTAGATGATCAAAAACAAGGTTTTGTACCATGAGATCCAAAAATTACACTTTATTCAAGGTATATAAGTTGTTGACTTGCAAGGGAGTGCTTCTTGACACTTGGATGGATGGTGAGAGATTCAATTCTGATGATCAGTTTCCTAATGCGACAAAATGACATGTAACAGATTTCCCCGTAAAGTGCAAAGTCATAAAATTTTGAGGAATGAAGCACTTTATCATATAAAGGATTGGATCAGAGATCATGGTTAGAAACCTGTAATAATCAATCAAGGATTACGATGTAATATAATAATCATCATTGAGGTAGGAATTCCCATACTCAAAACATAAAAGTCTTAAAGCACGGTATGGAAATACATCATGTTAAAGTAGATATAGGATGGACGCAACCATCAAACATAAAAATCTTTGTATAATCATGAATACAGAACTCCTCGCAACTTGAATGGATGAAACGAGATCCAGGATCTTGATCTCCATCTCTCAATCTATACTACGAATCTTACCATGTGAGTAAATGTCTTGAAGTTGAACATGGTAGAAACCACTTCATTATCAGTCAATGATGTGAATCGTTAACAAGTTTGAGAGAAACCACCAATAATGACAATGGCTCTTAATGTACTTCCAGTGCAATCTATGGAGTGTGAATAGATGATTTGAATTCAAACACTCATAGAATCGTTTGATAGAAGGCCAATAACGAGAACCTATCATTTAAGGTAAGAAACTTGTCACTAAGCCATACCGGCCTCAAGGTACTGAAGGTTTCTAAATCAACTTCCTAGATAATGAGATGAGGTCGATAGGAAGCGACCCATCGTAGGAAAGCGTGCCACACATGTCAATTTTTGAATAATACTTTACAAGGACTGACTCAACAATCGTCGACGAGATTGAAGGCTACAAATTGTAAGGTAATTTGAACTAAGGTGTATTATCTTGAACATATTGGTGACACGACAATATGACTTGGCAACTGACTCAACGATAATACCCAAAAACAATTGAATAATTTCGATAAGGTTCGATTAACTGTGAGATAAATGGATTCCCAAACTCAAATAGATATGTGACGGAGTGTCATGTTCAAGAGCGACATACTTCCTGAAATACAAGAAACAAACTTTTCTTCTCAATTTTCCCCCACCATTATTGGCAAGAACCTCTTTATTTTTAAAATGCCTCAGGAGGATAACATATGGTTGTCCTGTAAGCTTATCCTTCAAATGAGTCCATCCTAGTATTTTTAACGAACCGTACAAATGAGTGACTCGATCTCGTCACTTAATGAGTCCTGTACTGTTTAATTTTTACAAGTCTAGTAAAGGGGTAACTCGATGTCATTTTCTTTTAAGAGTTTGAAAAGTACACAAAAATGAAACTCATTCAGTTCTTTTACTGTAAAATTTTAACGAGCCCAAAAAAAGTAAAGCTTGATGCTTTTTAGTTTTAGGGAGTCAGAAGAAAAACATAACTTCGTCATGTTCTTTTTCGTATGTTTAGTCTCTCAAGTTACAAAAAAGGATAAAATAATACAAGAGAGAACTATATATACCATGTTTGATCACCATATACCTCTCTCGTAAATAGTCCTATCTCATTCTATAAAAGGGGTAAACTTATACTGAGTGGACATTTGTTCATTTAATTCTACGAGTTCGAACAATCAAGTGCTTGATGATATTTTCATGTTTTTAAGAGTCTGAAAGGTGTTTAAAAGAGGACTCCATGTTTTCGATTTTTCATAAGTTTTACGAAGTTCAAAAAAGTGATAAAAATATACTCATCTTATAGAATTTAATTTAATTACTGAGGAAATGACAGAAAGAACTCAGGATTTGCATGTACATTTTATGAGCATGAAAAGATAGCAAAAGAAGCTCAAGATTTTCATGAGTTTAATGAGTCTTTAACATAATAACCAAAATGGACTCAAGATAAATTTCATTTTTACACAAACTTGAAAAAAAAAAAAAAAAATCTTGAGGGTGGTTTCACTTTTACACAAGCTTGAAACGGAGAGAATTGTGCTTGAGATAAGTTTTCATGCCCCCAACATAATGATTGCAAGGGAACATACCCCCCAAACTTCATTTCATTCACTTGAGTAGACTACAAGTTACTAATAGGTGGACGAAATGAAATCTTGTTTACGAGATCAGAAAGACTAAACTTAACATTTATGAGATCTAGTTAAAGACTCGACTTAACATTTATGAGATCTAGTTAAAGACTCAACTCACATAGGGGAGGATTTGTTTTATTTTTTAATGAGCTTGACATAGGAAAGAAAGTATGCTCAAGAGACCTATTTCATTTTTTAACGAGATTGATATAGGAAAATAACTATCCTCATGAGACCTATTTCATTTTTTAACGAGGTTGAAATAGGAAAAGAACCATACTCATAAGACCCTCTTTCATTTTTTAACGAGGTTGAAACAGTAAAGGAACAATCCTCATAAGGATATGTTTCATTTTTTAATGAGGTTGACATAGTAAAAGAATGATCTCGATCATGGCTTCCATATGGATGAAACACATGACAAGGGACACCCCTTAATAATGGCTTCCAAAAGGTCTTCATCAGATGGAAAAAAAAATTATTTGGAAGGAACACATGTCAAGGGGATCAATAGGGATAAGAAAATCATATTCAAATTCCCCCATTGATGTTTTGACAATGTCAGCTACTATATCTAAGTCAAAAGAAGTGGAGCACACAGTGAGAGGCTCACTTGCATTAGTAAATAAAAACATGGGATAGGTTGCCACATAATTAACCCGTGGCAGGGTATTTACCACTTCCATATAAGTAACATTCAGGGGTGTCAGATGATTGGTAGTTGAAGAACTATTGATGTATGAAAGTTGATCAGCCATCACAATGTTTCCATTGTGAGGGAAGGACATCACGCGAAAGAGTGTCTATACGACAAATTTCATGGCATAGACATAGTCTCGCCCAAGGAGTAAATTAAAATCTAAGGTACCTTGGACTACCATAAGATAAATACACATAGTTTTACCTTCCAAGGTAATGGGTAACTTAGGAAGGATCCCTAAAGGTTCACTAATTGTTATGTTAAAAGCTAACAGATTTTGTGTAACAGGCACAAGCTAAGGGGAACCCAAACCTTTCCAAGCAGTTGACGATAAAATACTAACAGAAGCACCTTCATCTACATTTGTGTGATGCACATTCTTACCATAAGCCTTTACAATGATTTGGAAAGGGGTGGAAGAAGGAATACAATAATCTGTCATTTTAGTCCAATCAAAAGAAATAGCCTCATTACTTGAATGGGGTTGAAAAGCAACAGTTGAAATTCCCTCGTGCATAGAATAATCTGAAGTAACATGAAGAACCTGAGCGGTAGAACCTCCTCTTTTAAGCCCTTTTCAGACTCTTAAAATCATGAAAAAAATTTCAAGCACTAGATTTTTCGAACTTGTAAAAGTAAATGAACAACTGTCCACTCAGTATAAGTTTCCCCATTTTATGGATTTAGCTAGGAATGTTAACAAAAAGGTATACGTGGATAAAAAATGGTCAATAGATTTCTATCTTGTATTATTTTATCCTTTTTTAGATCTGAGATACTAAATGTATGAAAAAGAACATGATGGAGTTATGTTTTTCTTCTGACTCCCTAAAACTAAAAAAAACTGAGATATACTTTTTCCTGGCTTGTTAGAATTTTACGGTAAAATAACCAAATGAGTTTCCTTTTTGTGTCTTTTTAAAACTCTTAAAATAAAATGGCATTAAGCTATCCCTTTATTGGAATCGTAAAAATTTAACAGTACAGGACTTGCTAAGCATGCCAATACTGAACCACTCCTTCTTAGGGTTCATTAAAAATTCTAGGATGGACTCATTTGAAGCATGATATTATAGGAGAAGCATATCTTGTCCTCCCCAAACTTGTAAAAAATAAAGAGGTGCTTACTAGTAATGGTGGGGGAAAATTGAGAAGAAAACCTCCAATTGATCATGTGGAGGAACCTTCAAGGGGATTGAGTTTGTTACTCTGCCCTTGCATGTATGTCTGATCTATGACTATCCCCCCAGGTAAAATTGTTGTATTTGGTAAATTTAGTGACCATAATCAAGTTCTTCATGTTACTTTAGATTATTCTATTCCCTTTGAAGAACCTGATTATGGTCAATTGAGAAAGTAAAACTCTCATTGACCATAATCAGGTTCTTCATGACGAGACCAAACCACTCCTTCTTAGGGTTCATTAAAAGTACCAGGATGTACTCATCAGAAGGATGAGCTTATAGGAAAAGCATATGTTATCCTCCTCAAGCTTGGAAAAAATAAATAGGTAGTTTCCAGTAATGGTGGGGTGAAATTCATAATAAAACCTTTAATTGATCATGTGGAGGAGACTTCAAGGGGATTGAGATTTTTACATTGCCCTTGTGTGTACATTCGATCTACAACTTCCCCCTAAGTAAATTGTTACATTTGGTAAACTCACTGACCATAACCAGGTTCTTCATGTTACTTTGGGAGAACCTCCTCTTTTAAGCCCTTTGTAGACTTTGAAAACCATGAAAAGATTATCGAGCACTTGATTGCTGGAACTCGTAAAAGTAAATGAACAAGGTCCACTTAGTATATGTTCGCCCCTTTTACAAACTCAGTTAGGATTGTTTACGAAAAATGTATACGTTGATCAAACGTGGTTAATAGAGTTCTCTCTTGTATTATTTTATCCCTTTTTCTAACCCGAGAGATTAAACATACAAAAACGAACATGACGAATTTTACTTATCTTTTTATTTTGACTCTCTAAAACTGAAAAACACCAAGATTTACTTTTTCCAAGCTCGTTAAAATTTTACCACAAAAGAACTAAATAAGTTTCCTTTTTTTGTGTTTTTTCAAACTCTTAAAAGAAAATGACATCGAGTTATCTCTTTACTGGACTCATAAAAATTAAATATTATAGGACTCGTTAATCAAGACGATGCCAAACCACTCCTTCTTAGGGTTCGTTAAAAGTACTAGGATGGACTCATCCAAAGGATGAGCTTATAGGAAAAGCATATGTTATCCTCCTGAAGCTTCCAAAAAATAAAGATGTACTTGCCAACAATGGTGGGCTAGAATTGAGAAAGTAATCCTCCAATTAATCATGTGGAGGAACCTTCAAGGGGATTGAGCTTGTTACTCTACCCTTATGTGTACGTACTATCTACAACTATCCCCTCAGGTAAAATTGTTGTATTTGGTAAACTTAGTGACCATAATCCTAGGGCTCTACCTAAGGTGATGACAGAGGGAAGATCTTGATGTACCTCAAACAGACGTTGGCTAGACTTGGACTTTTTGGAAGCAATCTTACTTGCACCAGACGGTTTCATTAACAAGGTTGTGAGGGTAACTCGTTCCAAACACTCATATTTATAAATATTTCTACTTTGATCTCTATGACGTTGGATTCATCACCAACTAGTAATTATCGATATCTGTGAAAGGTAACTTTGTATGTTTTGAATCTTGTACCAGGAAAATTGAGAATGTAAACCTACAATTCACCACAAGCTAAATTTTCCTAAGTGTTGTAACTAGAACACGAAGAACCCGATTATGGTCAATTGGAGGTTTACTTTCACAATTTCCCCCCACCAATACTGGCAAGTACCTCTTTATTTTTTACAATTTTGAGGAGAATAACATATGCTTGTCCTATAAGCTCATCCTTCAGATGAGTCCATCCTAGTATTTTTTAACGAACCCTAAGAAGGAGTGGTTTAGTCTCATCATGCTTAACAAGTCTTGTACTATTTAATTTTTACGAGTCCAGTAAAGAGATAAATTGATGTCATTTTCTTTTAAGATTTTGAAAAAGACACAAAAAGGAAGCTCATTTAGTTCTTTTACCCTAAAATTTTAACGAGGCTGGAAAAAATAAGGCTTGATGTTTTTCAGTTTTAGGGAGTCAAAAGAAAAACATAAGTAAACTTCATCATGTTCTTTTTTTCACATTTAGTCTCTCGGGTCCAAAAGAGGATAAAATAATAAAAGAGAGAAGCCTATTAACCATGTTTGATCAACGCATATCCTTTTTGTAAACAATCCTATCGCAGTCTATAAAAGGGGTAAACTTATACTGAGTGGACGGTTGTTCATTTACTTTTACAAGTTCAAAAAATCAAGTGCTCGACAATGTTTTCATGTTTCTAAGAGTCTGAAAAGGGCTTAAAATAGGAGGTTCTACCACTCAGGTTCTTCATGTTACTTCATATTCTTCTACACATGGGAGAATTTATGGGGGAATCCTGTTATACCTAGAAATTTTATAAAGTAAACCTTCAATTGACCATAATCTCATCCTTTAAATGAGTCCATCTTAGTATTTTAGCGAACCCTAAGAGGGAGTGGTTCAGTCTCATAATGATGAACTTGATTATGGTAAATTGGAGGTTTTCTTATCCTTATTGATCCCCTTGATGTTTTGACCATGTAAGCTACCAGATGTAAGTCAAAATAATTCAATCAGGTAATGAGAGGCTCCCTTGCATCGGTAACTAAAAACATGGGATAGGTTGCCACATAATTAACCTATGGCAGGGTGGGTACCACTTCCATATAAGGAACATTCAGTAGTGTCAGATGACTGGTAGTCGAAGCAAGATCAACGTATGAAAGCTGATCAACCATCACAATTTTTCCATTATGAGGGAAGGACATCATGCGATAGAGTGTCAATATGACAACTTTCATGCCATAAACATAGTCTCTCCCAAGGATCAAATTAAAATCCAAGGGAACTTGGAGTACCATAATATTAATATAGACAGTTTTACCTTCCAAGGTAATAGGTAACTTAGGAAGTATCCCTAAAGGTTCACTAATGGTTCTATTAAAAGCTAACAGATTATGTGTAATGGGCACAAGTTGAGGTGAACCCAAAGCTTGCCAAGCAATCAAGGATAAAATACTGACAGAAGCAACTTCATCTACATTTGTTCTACACACATTCTTACCATAAGCCTATAAAATGATTTGGAAATGGGGGGAACAAGGAAGACGAGGTTGTGTTAGTCTACTTGAATAAAAATAAATAACCTCATTACTTGGATGGGGTCGAAAAGAAACACATGAAATGATCCCATGTGTAGAAGAATTTGAAGTAACATGAAGAACCTGAGTGGTATGAAGTTCACTCTCTAAAGGGAGATTGGGATCGACCAAAGATGGAATCGATTATACCACTTGATCAACAAATAGACCATCAACCTGAATGATACATGTCTCACCCTCCAATAGAAGAGTGGGATTGTTTGTACTAGGATTTATATCAATAACTTTGTCAACTAATAATAGATGGGGAGAAATTTTACAATAATTAGTTGGAAGTTGTTGTGAAATAGTGATTTTTTCCAACAATTTTGAGGCTTCATCCATGTGAGGTCAAAGGCGACTATGATGAGTCCCTTTGCATAACCTATAAGAAAACCTGACCTTTATCTTTTTCCTTAGAATCTAAGAATCACTAGTTGATCCATCAATAATAAGTTGATGAGAATTATTTGACCATACTTCCAAAACCTTAGGAATACCAGGACAATTGACAAGGAATTTGTCACCCTTACAAAGCTTGCAAGGATATTTTGTCTTACCAGGCATTGTAGAAGTTCCCTCAACATTACCAATACTTGCAGACATGGTTGGTTGGTAGACTACTTTCTTATCTAGCTTCTTCTTCTTCTCCCTTTTCTTCTTCCTCTAAGTCACTTGGTTACTAGCATCAAGGATTTTAACAAGTGAAGAAGAAGAAATGGAGGAGGACATGTTGGATGAGGAAGTTGAAGGGCCAAAAGCAGGTTCGTGATGTTGACATGGAGAAATCGGTTGAGGTGAAAAAATTGTTTGAGTTTGTGAAATCAGAGTGTTAGGAATTAAATAAGTTGAGATCAACCATATAGGTAAACCTGTGAATCTGGGAAGTGAAAATGTAGCCATATAAAGAGGACCAACATTTGCAAAATTAGGTAAAGGACTAGGGTTCCCATTAAAAAGAATGTGTTTATCGGTAACTTTCGGTATTTTTTCCATTAGATTCAATCTAAATAAGTTTTTATTATTAAAATTAAATAATATTAGTCCATACCTAAGGTTTTGCAAAAAGTAAAAACAAAAAAGGTAACACACACTAAAAAATCTAGGGATTCAAACCATACAAAGTCACCTTTCACATAGATTAATAATCACTAGTTGGTGATGAAATCCAACGTCATTGAGATAAAAGTAGAAATATTTATAGATGTGAGTATTTGGAACCAGTTACCCTAGAAACCTAGTTAATGAATTAGTCTAGTGCAAGTAACTTCGCTTATGCCATCTCGAGCGAAGCTTAACCTCCAAAAAGTCCAAGTGAGTCTAGTCAATGTTTGTTCCAGGTACAATAAAATATTCCCTTTACCATGACCTAAGGTAGAGGCCTAGGATTATGGCCACTAAGTTTACCAAATACAACAATTTTACTTGGGGTGACAGTCGTAGATCAGACGTACACGCAAGGGTAGAGTAACAAGCTCAATCCCCTTGAAGGCTCCTCCACATCATCAATTGGAGATTTACTTTCAAGTGACCCCAAAGTACCTTTTTATTCCATTTTAATATGTGAAAATCACTATATATTGGCTAATGAAATGGGTACGATCACTTCACCAGATTCGATATGATCTTGTGCTTAACACATGTACAAGAAGAGCTTCCTAGAGCAAAACTCAAATAATTGGATTTCTCTCCCTAACTCAACATTTTGTTATTGTTTGTAGCTTTTGAAAGTTTACTTCCTTCCGTATTCGAAAGCCCTACATCTAATCTACTGTAAGTGGAAGGAGCCTTAAAAATAATAAAAATTTTAGATTAATTTTATTAATGTTGTGTTATTAAGATATTATTTTCTCAAAGGTTAAATGGACGTGAAACTAATGGTATTATGACTTGACTAAAAACTCTAATTCATACAATATGAAATTTGTAATCTCTTCATTTTGATGAATTCTAGCTAGATTAAGTAGAGAAAGAACAACAAGATTATTTCCCTTCACTAATGCAACTAAAGAATAAATCAAGTGTAAGTAAAGGAAATTGGGTGAAAATTCCAGAGATAAAAAATAATAACACTCAAAGGTGATTAACACTCAAACACAATTCAACCCTCCTCCTCCCCCGCCCCTGGTAGCTGAGAGGGATTTTTTCGCAAAAATGAAAGAAAAAATATGCAAAAAATGTTAAGAAACTAAGACAAATCTTTGAGAAATGGCCAAAGGAATTCAAATTCAAAACACCCAAAGAAATCCTTAAAATAAAAATTCTTAAATGAATGTTATGAAATCAAAGGCTAAAGTGTAATTCTAATTAAACTTCAGTACTAGAATAAAAATGACTCATGTTTTCAATGCAGTCTAATAAGCACATCCCATCAAAACACTAATTCTTAAGAAATTCTATCTTTCAATCATTGAAAACAGAAAATCCTCATGAAAAATACTTTACAACACCCAACCAAACACATGGAGATTGATTGGAGGCATAGATAAATGTAATGAAACCCTAAAAAACAAAAAAAATCATATTTTAATGAGAGGAAAAGCTATTTTTTTTTTTTAATTCTCTGAGTATGTGCAAGTAGACACTATAGTATAGTGTGAATTCACATTGTTGCTAAAGGTAATCTAAAAATATTTTCGTTTTGTTTCTAAACTGAAACCACATAGGTCGATAAACTTAACGAAAATATAAAAAAAATATCCAAACAAATCACAAAATCTGACAAATCATTAACTTGTTAAGACTTAGATAAAGCTATGAAAAAAGGTTCGAGAATAAAAAACAAGGATATGGAAGAGAACAAGTCATTCCCCAGTGGAGTCACCAATTTGTTAGGCAGATAAATCCCTCTTTCTAACAAGAGTGATCTCTCTAGATCCTAAAAGGAAACTAGTAACAAACAAACAATCAAGCTAATTCATTCTCTAAATCTATTGTTCCTTGAATCATAATTTAACAATGTGGGAAAAGGAGATTCATACCTTATTATGACATGGTTGATCAAGATCCGACTTTGTGCTTCAGTGAAAATCCTCCATGCGTGAATCTATGCCTGCACACATGGAAACAAGAAAGGATCAAAGGCATATGCAACATAAATGATTCAATAATTCAAACTAGTGATCAAGGAGACTAGTAACAAACATCACTCCAATGGAAAAATATAAATAACATCATTCCAATCAAATAATATTAATAACATAAACCATTATGAAATTGATGAATTAATCCATTAAACAATGAAGCAAGAAGAAATTATTTTTGTATTAATATCATAAACGTAAAGGAGCTACAAAAATGGTGCCTTCATGTTTTGAAGCTCCTTCGATTGATCTCAATCATCTCCAAGAACGATAAGCTCTCCAACCTACTTCCCCCAACATAAGCTTACTCTCAGCATCCTCCCTCAATCCCCCCACCTATGGCTTGATTAATAGGCCGAAAGGAAGTAGTTTGAGATCCTTAGTCCAAGGATGAGATCCACTAAAAGAGGGATTAGGGATCCTTGAAGAATGGGAATTAGTTCCATAAAAAATGAGGTTAGGCTCGAATAAACATGAGTTCAAAGATTTTTGTTAGGAATGATTCACCCAACAATGCTTCTAGATCTCATTTTTTACTTTTATTTTTTATTGATTTACCTACGTAGTTTATAGTGGAAGACAAAGCATAGATCTGGATAGTTTATAGTGGAAGAAACTACACATGTGTGGATTTTGTTCAGAAAAACTACGTAGATGCTAAAAAACAGGGTTTTGTACCATGAGATTAAAAAATTCCACTTTATAAAAGGTATATATGTTGTTGACTTGTAAGGGAGTGCTTCATGACACTTGGATGAATGACGAATGATCCAATTTTGATGATCAATTTCCTAATGCGAGAAAATTATGTGTAACAATTTTCATATGCATTATCATCTCCACTCTATCCATTTCATCCTGAACCCTTCCTTTTCTAGCAGATGATGCAGGTGCATTTAATTACTTGGTACCCCATTCCTTGATTGTGTCTATAGTTGTATGAGCTAACTTTAAGATCCTCAAGTTTTCTTGTAATTCCTTTTTGACTTCATACATGGGTGCCATTGTGATATCGAAAATGATAATTTCATCATAAACTTGCTCCATTGTGTCTTCCAATTGCTTGAGTTCTTTGAGTATAGCCCACTGTAATCCTTCTCTACTAGATTTGGCATAAGACATCCTTTAATTTTCAGTAAGTAGGTGATAAATTTGTTTCTTTAGACAATCCAATTCTTTCACCAACTATTCATTATTTTGCATAAAAAAATAAATTTTCTTTTTTGTGGCTACTGCAAAGGTTGCAATTGTTAAGCCGGCTTCCCTGGAATTGCTCTTGATGTTTGAAACAATAACCCCTTTTCTATGAATGTAAATCATGGGGGCTTCAATGGGAAAGAAACATCATACCATGTGGGTTCATATTGGGGGACATATATTGAAGAAAAAATGACATAATATATTGGGGGATATATAGGGGGTAAAGGGTTTTATTATTGGCAAATATAAAAAATGGAGCTCAAAGTTAATGAAAAAATATAAAGGGGTATAAAAAATGTTAATGAAAAAATGGATACCTACAATATCTAGTGAAAGTATGGGATTTTAAACTAGGAAGTTGCATTAGGTTCACATTGGTAGGGGGTTAAATAATGTGATTTTAAATATATTTTCTAATATGTAGTCAAATAAGGGTATTTATTAATATGGCATGAACTTACGCAATATGTCAGAGGTTCACTAAGTGAATACCCCGTGATGTAAACAGGTTGATGTATTTAGTTTCTAAAGTACTTATTTATTTCTTGAATGATGTTATCTTTCAGCTCATCAAAGGTGAAATTTGAGATGTCAATAATTCTATCATAATCTCGAGGTGGAATCCCCATCTTGCTGAAAGGAAAGTTCACACCATTCAAAGGAGTTGGATATCGAATATCTAGAGGAGTTATCATCGACTTAGTTTCTACTGCATGGTTCTCCTCTTCCTGTTCATCATCTATACCTTGGGCCTCCAAATCTCCCTTTAACTTCTTTGCAAACTCCTCTTTCTGCTTCTTCCTATTTTCTTCTTTTACTTGTAGCCTTTGCTACTCCTATTCTTCACTTGGTTTTTGAAGAGCTTTCTCCTTTTGTCTCTTCAGGGCTTCCTCCTCTTTCTTCTTCATTTGTTCATATTTTCTCTTTTGTATATCCTCTTTTTTCTTCTTATCCTTATCTTCTTTATTTCTACGCCCTTCCTCTTGTCTCCTTTTCCTATCCTCTTCAATCTCTTTCCTTCTCTTTTCTGTCATGATTTCCCCTTTAATATATGGATGATATTTGAACCTCTTACTCCTCTAATATTCAACATCTTGTTCCTGATTCCTCTTCAACTTGACATTATCTTGAGCTTCCATGCCCTACTTGATCCCTTCTTGATGAGTATCTCACACATGCATTATGTGAGAAGGACCTCCTTCTTCAACTAGTCCAATTTCTCTAGAGGCATTATAGTGGTTGTTGATATTTTCTTCGTCCTCCTAGAAAACAAAATCATATGGCTAGGTATACCTCAGATTTTCACAGTGTTCCTCTCATGTACTTCTAGGGTCGTACCGATGAAAAATCACCTCAATAAATCTGAGGAGAATAATTTCTTCCATTTGTACCTCTACTACCTTTAAATTATTCAATTCATAAGTCCCTATTTGCAGAGGGAAGATAGACCATGGTGACTTCTTCAACTTCTGCAATTGTTGTGGCAATATTGTACAAATCTAGTAACCAACCTCTTGCATGACCACTTTAGCTCTTACAAACTTTGGCATAAGATATGGACTCTTATAAGATCGAAACACCTTGATGAATGTACCTTAAGAAGATGTGAACCAATTTGCAACTTCAACAATATGTTATTTGGCCTTATCAGTCATGCAAGGTGCCTCAACTTGAAATATAATTTGGTATAATATTGAGATGAAGTCATCAAATATATTCTGATACATCCCCCTATAGCTAACCTATAACAATATCTTACAGTAGATGTGGACATGAGGTTCTTTCTTGGTCCACTTTCACTACAGACTAGGGAATTCATTCTTGGTAGAGATCCCATCTAATAAGTAGGCTAACATGTAAAACTTGGATTACTCACCTTGGGAGAAATTTTTTTCCTTTGTAACATGTTGCTGCAATTGTTGGCCTATCAGGTCAGACCAATTGAAAATATTTCCTTTAGTGGTGCAACTGTAGACCATGTAGACAAATCTTTCTTCAAAGAATTCAATGTTTTCATGCCCATTCAACCTACAAATAGCCATCAGATATTGATATACTTTCCTCAATGACTTGGTCATGTAAATCCCTTCAAGCATTTAGTGTCAAAAATTACCTAGCTCTTTCCAGCATATCTTGAGAAAGTCCTTTGTGGAATATTGAAGAGAGAAAGAAGCATAGAATTTCAAATTCAAGTTTTCCTTTGGATTTGGAAGCTTGGAATATTAATGAAGATCATGGGGCTAGAATGTGGCTAGCTCATGTCCACTTGCACTTATAAGGATCATGATTTTTAGGGTCAAGATGCTACAATGTCCAACTGATTACCTCTACATAGGGTAAAATTGGACATCAACTAGAAATCCTATAGAATATGGACCTTTTAACATTAATGTACACTTCCCGATCCTCTAGATATTCTGGGAACTCATTCTTGATGAAATATTTGAATATCATCTACCATGTCAAGATGGTGGACTTTTCTATGAATAAGATTTTCTCTAACAAGATTGGTCCTTTGGCTTTTGGAGTGTCCACAACACCATTAATATTTCTTTTAGTGGCATCTCTTATTTCTCCTTTGCATGTAAATGGAGGCATAGTGCTGGTACAAGATGTTAAGCTCATAATCTTTGGATCTACAATACTCAGAAATTGAAATTCACTCATGGAAAAGCACACAATTAGTCCCACTAAAACACTTATTTCTACCTTGTTTACTTTTGCAAAATATTAGTTGTGTGGGACAATGTGCTAGTTTTCGGTGCAACCTCACAATCTAGAAGCAAGGTTAATCACACTAGTCACTAAAAGTATACATTGCGATAGCATTGGGAGAGAGACTAACTTTGGCACAGAACACAAGATTTGAAGGCAGGGGTTAGGGACCTTAGGCATTATGAGTGTGCATTGTGCCATCACTGTGACATGGTCTCTTGGTTGGCAACAAGACACATATACAAGGGACAAATGGATGGCATTCTTGTCAACTCGAGGTGTGTTATGCACTACTCAAGGAAAGGATGCTAGTGGTTGGAAGAGGGCACATTTTCATGGAGCAAGGGGGGTCTAGACTATGCTTTGGAAGTGTGTTATGTGTTCTTGAGGAAAGAAAGACCTTGTGATGGGCGCATGTTGTAGGTACAAGGAGAAAGGTCTTAATGGTTAGTTGGTTAGGGGAGCATGATGTGATAATGCTTACATCAAATGGTTTGAGCTGATGCAAGGAATGAAGATAACAGTTTCCTTGGAAATCGACCAAGTGTTAGATGAAAGAAAGAAAGAGGGAGATATAAATTGAAAAGACTTAGCCTACACACACATATATACAACTAGAATATGACAGGAATACCAACAATTTTCGAATGCGAAGAGACGCTAAAAAAAGACATGCAATAAATGAAGCGACACATTTAGGACATCAATTTGAGAGTATAGTGGAGGAGGAACTTACTCAGAATATAACACACTTGCAACCAAGGTTGAGAGGCTTGCCTTATGCTCAAAAAGTGAAGAGAGCTCAAATGAGAGAAATAAGTGTTCAATGAGCTCTTGGGCTGAGCCCTTTATATAAAAGGAGCCACATGTGTGGGTAGGCGAGAGGTTGAAAGTATGCTTAGTGCATGTTCTTGTGACAAGGAAGATAACTCCCACTACAGAGTGTGATAGCGAGCCTACATCAAGGAAGTGTGCCCAACTCATGTTCTTGTGACAAGGAAGGTTGGCTAGGTTTTTCAAATATGCATTAGCTCTACTTCTAGAAAGTATGTTGGCACTTCTTCTAGGAAGTGTGTTAGCCTGTGTTTGGAAGGTCTGTTAGTCTTGTGCCTTGGAAGTGTGGTAGGCATGTATTTTGAAAGTTTACTATGAATAAAAGTTTCCCTATGCTTGTGAAATCAAAGTGCACTAACACTTAGGTTTTTTCAATAGGATATTTAAAAACTTTGGAAGGCTTGACCTAACATGAAATGACTTTGATGACTTGAAACAAACAACAAGCGTTCATCAAGGGGGATCCATAATTTAAATGAAGGAAATTTTTTGGAGGGTGTTGTAGCAGTGACAATAGGTCCAAATTAAGTGTTAGTTTTAGGTGATGTGTTTCTCCAATTATTTTTAATATGTTTAATTATTTTGATATGGTTAAGTTTATACTTTATTTTATTTTCAATTAAATTATACAATTTTTTGTTACCAATAATTTTAATGATAATTCTTATCCAATTTCGAATAAAATTGCCTCAAACATATACTTAAACAAAAATGTAAAGATTAAGTTATATAAAAGATTCCAAATGATTTAATTATTTATATATTGATATATAATTGAAGAATTAATCAATATATCTTTTAAACATACATTTTCTTATTAAATTATAAATTATTAAATCTATGCCCACATGGCATAGAACAAAGAGTGATAGGGTGTTTTTAAGGCATTCCATTTTATAAAGGTTATGGGTTCAAAATGCCATGGGCAAACATCTAGTCATGTTAAGGGTTGGTGGGGCTAGGTTTGGGGAAATTCTAAAATGATTTTGATGGCTTAAATGCCCGTAGAACCTGACTACACAAAGAAGAAGCTAGGCTACTCACATTATATAGATAATCTTCCTAAATATAACATGGCATAATGATTCATAAATGATCAAAGTATTAATATGAAAAGGTTGTGAGTAATTTTATTACATTAAAAACAATAATGCCAATTTTTTTGAAATATAAACACTAAAATGTATTTTTTTTTTTTTTGAGTAAAGACTATTCTATTAAAATAAAATGGGAAAAATATTTACAAAGAGGTTTGAACCTCTGAGGGGGCTATAGCCTGTAGAGCTATAAATAGGGTCTCTCACACCTCTAATTATCCCACATTAATAAGTCAATCCGGGAACGTTTTGTCATTGCAAAGAGTAGCTCAATCCAAGGCTATTTGTCCGAGTAATGCTCAGTAGTATAGTGTTCAAAAGATTTGAAAGAAAACAGATGCTAAGTTGTAACTAAACTAACCCAAAAGATAGAATCCCACAAAAAAGTTGATCAGTCAAGGGTACGGAAGCAATAACCCATCCCTCTAGAAACTGATAAAGAAAGGGAATTAGAGCATGGACTTATAGGTCTGGGAGCTAAGCAGTGTCTTGCTGAGGCTCACTGCAGCCTTAGACCTTCTCTCACACCAAAACAACAAAGGCAGGTAAATGAAATGGCAGAAAGTAAAATGGAACAGCAGTAAATGGAACAACAGTAAAATGGAACAGCAGTAATAAAATGGAACAGCAGTAATAAAATGGAACAGTAGTGACAAAGTGGAACAGAAATCCTTGACGAATTATGGAACAACAACCATCACCTGTATGTACATGTTCTATACTAATATAGCAATCTGAGAATAATGAATGATATGACTATGTTTCTAAACAGAGTAACACTGCTTTCAAGTCCCCCAAATGACATTTCACATGTATCCAGTGACAATAATATTCATACCAACATTCTGTTACAGAAATAACTAATTAAAGATGCAATTCAGCCTTGAATAGATCCAATTGTATAGTGTAGAGACATTATATGGAGAAATCATTCAGATATTGATTATAACAGAGCATAGCATATCATATGAAAGATGTATCAGATTACTAAATAATAAAGAGAAACAAACCACACGCAAATCACCGTATAATGATACAAAAGCAAGTGTCCTTCGGAGCCAGGCCCTTAGCTCCCAATGGTACACTGCCTTAGGTTACTCCAGATGCAGAGACGAAATGAACACCAAGTCTTTTATATTAATCGCATCAACAAAAGTATAAAAAAATCAAGTCTTAGTGAGACTCAATGATCAAAGTTCGTTCTGAAACTTAGAGTTATAAAAATAGTCATCCTTTTGCTCAATGGTGTTGTGCCTTTATATAAAAGAAATGACGGAGGTATCTAGATAATCAAAGATAAGTTAAAGCAGTGATCCCTCAGGATCAAAGATCCTGAGGGATTTGCTAATCATTTAATTCTTCTCTTTTCTTTCTTGTGTTTGCCGACTCGGTATCCTGCGTTCTTTTCCTGGTCTATTCAGCTCTAATTTTGCTTGAGCTTGTTCGCATCCGGTTCCCCGCTGGAGGGACAGTAGTTATTTTCCCTTTTCTTCTCGCTTTTGGACAGCAACTCCTTGCTTCCACGCCTTCCTGCATAGAAAAACGTCAATTATTAGCACTTGAGCTTCTTTTGTCTATTTTTTCACATTTTATCAAAATCCTTTACCTTCTTTGAATTCATAATGCAAAAAAAGTTAGAATTATTATTGAAAAACCACTAGATTGCTTGTCAAAAGCATACCTTCCAAGTGCTCCACACACCCCCCTACTTACCCTGTTTCATGGCCTCATGAAAACATTATAGTTGACATGCAAGGCGGTGAGAGAATAGGCCAGAGAAGGGATCTCGCGAGGAGGCCGACAACCGTGATAAGCAACTAGATTGTCAACGAACTGATCTATTTGATCTGTAGGCATCTCATACAAGGCCTGATATCCGGGTGTAGGGTGCCAAATAATTGGACTACGAAATCGATACCCCAACCAGGATGGCCCTGCTTGCAAAATCCGTTCCCCATAGAGGCTCAATTGGCTGGCAGCCAACTCAAAATTCTCGTAGTTGAATGGTTCCCTGAGCTGGATGTTTGGGTTAGAGGTCTGGTATCGAAATTTTGCAGCATCGATGGCAAGGTCTTTAATAGTCAAGAAATATTCCAGGCTATTTCGGATCAAGTCTTCATGCATGGGTACTAATATCTCGATGACACCTGGGATCCTCATAAGACTCCTATGCTCTCTCCATAGCGTCACTAGGTCTCTAGGTTCAGCTTGTACCCATAAATCTAGGCTATTCTCTTGTCTCTGAAAGGTGTTATAAGCTTTGAGCCATTTCATCTGATTAACCCCAAACGAGATAAAGGCTTGGAATTATATATCGCCAACAAAAGGGCTAGGATTTAATTCAGTTTCCTGGTCTAGCACAAGGTTGTGCAAGTAAAACTCACACAATAACCTTTGAACCTTAATTCCATAGTGCTTGCAACAGTCTATAAAATCATTAACAGTGTTGATGTAGATAGGTGCTCCTGCCCTAATGGCTTTTATTTTTAATCTCAAATATCGTTCAAGCAAAAATAAAGCATAATTTTTAGCAGGGGCCCTACAAGTCAAAACGTCATTATATAAGGAACACACAGTGTCCATCTGCTTAACAACACTATCTAATCGACGAGTTACCTTAGCAACCATTTCCTGCTCCTTTTGCCACCCTTCAAAGGCCTGGCTCTCAGACTGACTAATGTCCCGAAGTTGCTGTTGTAGCTCTTCGTATCTCTCCCTATGGACTATTTGCTCTCGCAGCTGCTCAGCTTCTTGCTGAGCTTCCTTCATCATTTTATGCAAGGTCCTAGTTTTTGGATACTTTTTCCACAAAGTCATGGAGGCTGGAAGTTTAACCTGGACCTTCCTATTACGTTGCTTAGTGTTTAGGACCCGAATTACCCCCGAGGGTGCTGCTTCTGTCTGGACCTCTTTGCTTTCTGTTTCTTTCTTAACGTGAAGAAAAGGTTGCTGTGGTCCTCCTACCATCGGAGCCTCTTGTTGTTCCATTGGAATGTCCATTTGTTCTTCAGGGCCAGATGGAACAGCAGTCTGTCCCTCCGTTTTTTCTTCCATGTCATTTGGAACAGCACCCTGTTCCTCATTATTATTTGGAACAGCAGACTGTTCCTTAGCAGTAGGTCTCTTTATGGGGTTTCGACCAACAAAACGAGTTCTTGTCCTCGGGGTTCTTGCTGCCGTGGCCCTCCTCCTTTTCCCTGCGGTCTTTTGTATTCTCAAATTGTCTTTCAAAATTCGAATTTGTTGCCGAAGCGTGGCTATAGTGCCCAGCAACCTCTGTTGTTTCTTTCTTAATTTCTTAATTTCCTTTGCCTCGATAGAGGGTTTGGCCCTTAAGCCCGCTCCTTCTTCATCTGGGATATCTTCCGGCATCCTGGGGACATATTGTCCCTGGTTGTTGTCTTCCATTTCATTATCATAACCAGGCAGGTTTTCTTCCACTGCCTTTTCTGCATGCATTTCCTCGGGTAATTCTTCCTCTGCGGGACTGTTAGGGACGCCTGTTGTGCTGGAGGACTGGCCATATCCCCCCATATTTTCCAGAACTGTTGCCAATTCCTCCTCACCTACAGGGTCCTGCAACGGGATACCCCCTGGCTGTGCTATTTCTTCTTCTTGATTGCCCTGTTCGGTGGCCATTTCTTCCTCAGAGTGCTCATCTTCTTTTTCAATTTCTCCTTCCGGCTGGTCAGTCCCAGCCTCTGATTGCTCAGCATTTCCTTCGGAGGGTCCTCCTTCTGGTTCTGGAGGTTCATCTGCAATTTCAATTGGCTGGGCCATGGTTCCCTGAATCCTTTCCAGCCTTCCCCGTATCCGAGCCAGCCGGGCTGACTTCCTTGGTCTTTCAGGTTGGTTGGGTGTGCTCGCGGGTTTTCTGGGTTCCTCTGGTCGTTCTGGCGTACCGGAGGGTTGTTTCCGTTTTGAAGAAGCATGTCTTTCTGCTGCTGACTCCTTGCATCTCTCTGATCGTTCCGGCGTGCTGGAGGATTATTCAAGTTTTGGGGGTGGTGCAGCCAATCCCCCCTCGACTATTGCAATTAGTTCCTCCCAAGTGCTTTGCTGTTGAGTGAGACTATGGCTCACTATCAACCGAATCAGTCCGTGGTGGCTAACAACTGCATCTATGTGCTGGGCCTTCTTCAGGCTTCGGGCCGCGTCATGTAGTAGCAAATTTAAAAGTGCAGGGAGATTTATAGAGCATTTTCCTTTTAAAATAGCTAAAATTTTTAGGTGACGATGCCTTACCACATATTTTCTCCCTTCGCAGGTGATATAACTTTGCACTGTCTTCGCTAGCTCAGTCCAGGGTTCCCCTAGTGTTGCCGGCAAAACTCCTTTCCCTTTGACTGTCAAGCTTTGGCCTTCGTCCTGGAAAATTTCCATAGCTTTTTGTAATCTTTCCTTCTTCAGCGTCCATATGGGTCCAGCAGCTGGTAATCCTGAAACTTCTGCGATGATATCCTCCGTAACTGCTATCCGCTTTCCTCCTACTATGGAGTAGTTTTCCTGCAAATTCTGCAGGAATTCCAGCGCCACTACTTCGTTTGATTCTTGTAGGCGGCTGAAGTAATTCAACCATCCTGCATTTTCCAGGATTTTGCGAGCAGCAGCGGAGACAGCTTGTGAGGTTCACTTCGGACCGTCTTTCCGCCCATGATTCTACTCAGAAATGGAACAACAACTGCTTGCGGTGTTTGCGACGCAGAGAGGATGATCATTGTCAAATTTTGGAAAAGATCACAAAGCATGCAACGAAAAAATGATCGTGGACGGCAATCTCCGTAGAATGGAATCATCATATCGTTAAACCATGCCATTCCTTCATACATTATCTTGCCCGAATGGTGTGCAGCCATGTAATTCATGGAGTAATGAGGTTACCTCCCCCCCGCGATCTGATAGGCTATCCCCAGCCGTCAAAGAGAGGAGCAGCAGCCATTCGGAAGTCAAATCATAAAGAATAGCATATGGAATTATGACATGTTTTAGAAAAACAACGAAATGCCGAAACCGAGGCAAAAAGGTAGATCGTGTTTTATATAAGAGCCTACATGACATAATGAGGAATCGGGGGATTGGACGTCTGTCAAATGTACGAAGTCTCCAGTAGTCATTGTCAGTTCCATTGCCATGATTGGTGGTAATAAATATTCATGCGATATATACATCGGGGTGTGACATATGATTTATGCAAAGGATATAAGAGA
>APFE030670646.1:129423-206341 GCA_000404065.3 Pinus taeda | reverse complement strand
TTCTTCTTCATTTGAATTAATACAATCAGATTCATTTTTCTCAACAAATTGTCTTATGGTTTGTTTCATAATCTCCTTGATCATTATGATGAATATGCTTTATAATATTGGCTCTTCAGGTGCTATTTAATTGTTTGCTTGTTTGTGTTTGTAGAATTACACTTTAGGGAAGCTCATTTGGAGCGAGGGAGCGAGGCTTCCACAAACTTGCATTGGACCCAAGGTAGGCCTAAAAACACTTGTTTGCCTTTATTTTACTCACATATTTAGAGAAAGATAGTTTTTGATTGGCTTTCTTGTCACTAGATATCAGTAGATACTAGGAAGGTCGATCTTGTCCGCAACCTCGACTCATTCTGCGTGACAGGTCCCTCTCGAAGCTTGGCAGAGTTGTAAAGAGGGAAGGGTAATGTTGGGAGGCAGGATGGCTTCCTGTCCTTAGACGAGGAAGTATGGGGAGTTTCCCAATGCTACTTTTGGGGTGACCCTGTTAGCCCACAGGGCGTTTGTTAGAGCGTTGTGCCAGTTCCTCTGGTTGTCGGCGACAGATTTACGGATTATGCAGATGAGGTTTTTATTTGAGGACTCTGCAACTCCATTTTCCTGGGGGTAATAGTTTGATGCATACCGTATGTAAATTGATTTATCAGTAGAAAATTTAGTCAATTTCAGTGATGAAAAGTAAGAAGTATTGTCAAATATGAGAGCGTCAGGGATGCCAAACCTGCTGATAATAAATTTCTCAATAAATGATATTACCTCATCTTCATTTACCTTTCGAAGTGGGATGGCTTTGGTCCATCTGGTGAAGTAGTCAATCACCGTGAGTATATACTTATGCTGTTGTGAAGAGTTCGGAGTGATCTCGCCTATGACATCTAGGCCCCATTATTGGAACAGACGATAAATCATAATAGGCTTGAGGGGAATGGCTAGCTTTCTTTCTCGTCCTGTGGTAGTTTGACATACCTTGCATTTCCGAGCATAGGCATGCGAGTCTCTGAACACTGTGGGCCAACAATATCTAGCTCTTAATATTTTGTGAGTAGTGGTCTCTCTGCCATAGTGACCACCTGCTGGGCTGTCGTGCATTTCTTTCAAGATATGATCGACATCATCCTTTTCCAAACACCTCAGCCAGATCCCATCATAATAATTTTTATTTTTTATTTTTTATTTTTATTTTTTTTTATTTTATTTTTATTTTATTTTTTATTTTATTTTTTTTATTTTATTTTTTATTTTTTAATTTTTTTTTTTTTATATTTTTTTTTTTTTTTTTTTTTTTGTATAATGTGTCATTGGCTAAGTGATACTGATTAGATTTCAATATGAGCGCTCTCCTTCGTGATGCATCCATGTGTTCAAGACATGATCCTTGTGTTAGACAAAAGCATATGTCGTAATACCACGACTTAGGATCCAAAAGGACTTCCAACATTTTGCGCTCACACATGAGTGTCTCATTAATCCATATGGGCTCCTCCCTGAATTCTACTTGTGCATTTTGCATGCTCTGTGCTTCTAGTTCTTCGGATGCCCCTTCATTATCCATAAAGGCTTCTGCTGCTAGCCTACACAAGCCCTACCCTCGAACTATCTTTGCCGGCTTAATCTCGAGGTCGAATTCTTGAAGTACGGATATCCAATTCCCTCTCCGTTCACCCATTTCTTTCTGCACGAAGAGGGCTCTTACAGCAGGATGGGGGACGATTAGTCTAGTCCTGGCCTTTAATAAATAAGGGAAGAAGTATTTTACGGCTTTAAAAATCGCAAAGCCTTGTTTCTCCACATCTAGGTAGTTTAGTTCTGCTCCCTGAAGATTATAGATCATGTAAAAGATAGGGACTTCATTGCCATCATCATTTTTTTGGGTGAGGATTGCGGCATATGAAACATCAAAAGCGAAAGTGTACAATAAGAATTCCTTGTCAAAATTGGGGCTAACCAACACAGGAGCTTCTGTGATGGCCTCCTTAGTTCGCTGAAACGATTTCTTAGCTTCATCGCTCCACCTATACACAACATCTTTCTTCATCATTAGTTGCATGGGATGCACTATTTCTGCGAAACTTGAAACGAATTTCCTAACAAAATTAATTTTCCCGAAGAAAGATTGCATTGCCTTTTTATTTTCAGGGGGTGGTATCCTCATGATGCTCTCTATTCATTCGGGATCAATAACAAATCCCTTCTTTAGAGAGGATGTGACCCAGTAGTTTCCCTTCTATTATTGCAAAAACACTCTTCTTGGGATTCAACGATATTCCATACCTTCAGAATCTTTCGAAAATTTGTTTCATGTGATAGATATGATCCCTTTTGTGATACGAATACACAGTAATGTCATCCATGTACACTACTACTGATCTATTAATCAATCCTCAGAAAGCTATGTCCATAGCTCTCTGGAATGTGGCGCCCACATTCTTAAGTCCAAAAGGCATTTTATGATATGCGTAAGTGCCCATTTAGTGTTGAAGGTTGTTTTGAGTTGATCTCCATTCGCCACCAACACTTGATTATATCTTGAAAACCATTCAATAGGGACAACATTTCAGACCCAGAAACGCACTGAAGAATGTGTTCCATAGAAGGGACAGGATAGTTATCTTTCTGCGATGCTTTGTTCAAGTTTCTGAAATCGATACATAACCTGATGTCTCCATTTTTCTTTCTTACTGCGATGAGATTGGCTACCCAGCGGGTGTGCCTGACAGGGAAAATGATCTTGGCATCCAACATTTTGTTTAATTCTTTCTTCACCACTGTTTCCAGGCTGGGATGTATCTTGCGAAGCTTTTGTTGGTATGGCCTAACATCCTTCTCCAACGGAATCACATGCTGCATAACACTGGTATCAAAGGTTTTTAAGTCGCCATATGTCCATGCAAGGACATTCTTTTACTCTTTAAACAACTTAACAAACGCAACCCTTTCTTGTGGAGAGCATCCTAAGCCCAAAATAACAGTTTATGGGTCTTATTTGGTTCCAAGGTTGACCGATTCATACTTCATGGATGAGCTATGCGTTTTGCAGTAAGTCAGCTTCTTGAATTTATCATGCTGGTCATACAAGTGCTCCATCTTAACAACAGAGTTGGGAATTATATTGGACTGATCTTTTTCCTCATCTTCCCTCTCATTCATAAGCCTGTCATGCTCTTTTTCATCAATGACCGCATTTTTGAATGTCTTCTTGCAGTGCAGGAACTCAAGGATTTGCTCGTCATCTTTGAACACCTGCCAATTTGAGATGTTATCAGGCACGGATGGTCTGAAAATCAATTCAACATAATATTTATTCTTGTTTAATCTAAGATCAGGCAAAAGTTTTGAAGCCATACCAGCCATCAGATCGGCATCTTGGTTTTGCCCTTGAGGTATGTATGTGATATTAAAAGAATTAAAACTATCAATTAAGCTCCATACCTCATGTTGGTATCTTACCAGGTGTGGTGAATTGCAATGTATCCTTTTCCTTACCTGGTCGACAATTATCTATGAGTCACCAAAAACTTTAAGATTTTTCACCTTCATATCAATGGCTTTCTTCAGACCCTGTAGCAAGCCTTCATATTCTGCCGTGTTGTTGGTGCACGTGAACTCCAACCAGCTGGCCATCAGATGTTGGTTCCCTTGCGGATCAATGAGAATGCTCCCAACATCCACCTTCAAGGAAGTTAGAGCCATCAAAATAGAGTGTCCAAAATATAGAATCTAATGTTACATCAATTGAACTGCTTTTTACAAAATTAGTCTTATCATCTACTATAATATAGGATAATTCATCAGTTGGATTGCAGGGGAGAGCTTCCAACTGTGTGTTTGTCACAGTTTCTTCAACTGTCTCTGCATGGAATTCTCCGAAACAAGTTTCGATGGCACAAATGTCGAAACTATAATTCCCAAGGATATAGTTGGTAAACATTACAGGTTCAATGGGGCGATTTAGTTCCATCACCACATACTTCATGTATCTCTCTTGATCAACTCTCAGCATATCACCTTTTTCCTTCTGAGGCAGCAAGAGATGGGACCAATCAGTTGAGAAATATCCATTCAGTTTTGCTGACCAGTCCCTATTAAGCAGCATTCCATAAGCCTCGGGTATGTAGACTACCACTATGTCAATGACTTGTGTGTACTGTGGTTTGGTAGCCATCTAAACCAACACATCTTTCAATTCCCCAATTACCTTCACGTTTGTTCTGTCTAATTGCATAATTTGAGTTCCAGTTTTCTCGGGTATCGCATGAAGCCTTTTAGCAACAACGTAAGGCATAACAATGGACGAGGCACCAAAATCTACCAAGCAATTGTGTACGTTCATGTTAAAGATCTCAAATGTGATAAGGAAAGGTGGAGTCATGGATTTTGATTTCCTTCCTATCATGGCCGCACTGACATCTTGGGGGGTTCGATTCATTTTTGACAGAGTGGCTTCCATAGCTGATGGTGTTTGGGCTGTACTAGGTGTACTAACAGGTTTGGACACCGATTTCTTGGTTTGGCTACTCGGAATGGTGGGAGATTTGCAATTATGTTCATTCATAGCTTTCAAGAGTAGATCTCTTTGCTGCGTTAATTTTAGCAAATCGTAGTATGTGATATTATCTTGAGATTTCTTAAGATCATCCACAATGTTGTAATCAATGTTATAAATAGGGTAGGGCAGAGTAAACATACCGGTTTTGCCATTCTTAGGTAGGAGTTTACCATTTTGAGTCGCCTTCGTTGCAATCAGAGGTGTATTATCTTTCTCTGGATACTTGACAACTGGAGTACTCATGGAATCACCACTAGGTCTACCCTTCTCAACAAGAACTTTAGGGGCAGATGCCTTCAAAGGGTGAACATCTTTCTTTGCCTGGTCTACAGGCTTCATCACGCCCGCAAGTGGCCCTTTACTTCGTGTGTGGATTTCATTAGTGTGGATTTCTGCCGTACTATATCCTTCATTGTCATTGTTCTCATTTGTATAGAAATCCCACAATACATTGATTTGATATTCTTCGTCCAAGGGCTCTTCTACTTGGTATTCTTCCTCATTTTCTTGTTCTAGCTCCAACTCCACTATAGGTTCTTCGTTGTTAAGGAGTGATCCGATAAGAGCCAACTCTTCCATTTTTAAATTCGCTTCATTGGGTGGAGCAGGTAGTGCAATTTGACCATGACCACCTTCTGTCTTCTTACGATAGAAAGGTTTGAAAGATTTTATGTTGTTATAATATTCTCCATTCCCACTTGTACTTTCTCCAGAATTCCTTTTCATATCGATGACTGTGTTTGTCAATTTCTTAATGATCCGATGCAAACCTTCCACATCTTTGGTATCCTTTTCTTTGATTTCAGCCCCTATGTTATCACTCCCATTATTCTTCTTGGATGATTGAGAGGCTTTCTTTTCTTCAGTTGTATGATGACATGCTGTGAGACTGATCATTTCATTCTCGACTTTTACTGCTTCATCGATAGCACCTTGTAAGGTTTGTGCATTACTCCTTTTGACCCACATCACAGTAGGTACAAAGAAAGTAGTGATGTAGAATTCCATGAGCACCTCTTCAATAGGTCTAGCGTTAGCCATGATTCTGTTGAACCGGATGTTAAAATCCTTGACCTTTTCTTTGGTTCCCATTTTCAAACAGGATAGTTCTAAAACTAAGGCCACAGGTGTTTTGTCATCGCAAAACTTGTCTAAAAAGGCCTCTTGAAAGGTGACCGCGAGGTGATCGATCCTACTCTCAAGCTAAAGTACCATGTGGAGGCCGCACCAATCAAAGTAAAAGGGAATAAGCGGCATACTACATCTTCATTGGCTACCCCCAACATGCGCACGACCAGGAAGAAAGAGTGAATATTGTTATCAGCAGTGTCTCCCCTCTCAAGCTCGAATTTAGTGATCTGAAAATGGGGCACTTAGGCTTCTTTTTTAACTTACTAGAACCTCTCCCACTTCCAAAGCTTGAATATTCTCAAGTCTTTAATGATTAACCAATGCAGAATTAAGAAATGCTTGAAAATATGGGTGTATGCTTGTAGTTGTTTTCAATTGATTATTTGCTTCAAAATCTGTTGTTTGTGCTGATATGTGAATGTGCTTAAACTGATATATAAATGCATATAATAGTGAATAATGCAACAGTAAAAACGAATACATAAGACAACAAATTAATTAGGAGTTCACCCAAAACTCTTGGGATACGTCTCCGTGAGCTCTAGTTAACTTGATTAGGCTCTCTGAGATTATGGTGTAAGTCTTTTTTTTACAAGCTCTTGGCTTAACTCCTATTGTTCTACACAAAAATAGTGGGTTCAAACACCATTTTATCCCTTGGCTCTTGAAGCTCTGGCTCTTGAATCTAGTTGTTGGCTCTGGCTCTTGGTTCTGGCTCTTGGCTCTGACTTTGGCTCTTTGGCTCTGGTTCTGGCTCTTGGCTCTAACTCTGGCTCTTTGGCTCTAGCTCTTGGCTCTTAGCTCTTGGCTCTGGCTTCTTTGCCTCTTTGGGTGTTTACAACTCTCTCTTTGGGTTTTTCACTTGAACTCCAAGTGATTCCCTTGGCTTCTGCACTGTCCCTTTGGCTTCTGCTTCCACAACAAACCCCTCAAGGATTAACAACAACACCCATCAACAACCCAATAGCCCACAGTCTTTGACATTCGTGGCTTCAAAGAAAAATTGGCGTTGTTTGTTGGTGTTCCCTTTTGGGCTCTCTGTCTTCCTGCCACACTCCGTTCAAATCCCGTCTCTGGGCATTAGTAATCATTGCTAAACATCCTTGGGGATGAATGCCACCTATTTGGTAACGGAAGGGGCAATCGGTGCTTTGAATCCTTAAAAAATGGTCGCTTTGTGTTACACAAGGAACGCTGCAATACATGGAAAAATCCGCAGAAACACTGTTCCCCAGACTTGAAACATTCATAACTGTGCTTTACAGTGCCATCGGGTCGGCTTGGGAATTGCTATCGCATATCGCAATTGGCCTACTACATTGTTTCCCCTTTGTATTTTAAAATACATTGAAACAATGAAAATAACGCAAACATGACTTTGGCGGATTTCAAATGTTATACATTTTCATTCCTGAACCCTTTCAGGTCCATTTTACATCGCATCACGCTTCCCTTCGCTTTTCGTTTATTAAATGAAATATGCAAAAATGCATGTAAAATTGCCTTTTCAACAGACTTCAAAACATATCAAATGTTGTGTACGACCCCATCGAGTCCGACCATCGCATCGGGCACTAGTATTTATATATTATTATATTATTATATTATATTATATATATATATTTTATATATATTTATTTAATATATATTATCTATGTATGTATGCTATATCGGCCCCGCTCCACTGTAATGTGCCGACGCGATATTGCAATGCGACTTGTCGCAATCGCATATCGCATAAGCCCATAGCCTTCCCATATGCATGGTTCATGCCAACGCCGATTGCGATTTCCAATCTGCCTGTCACTGCTAATGCGATACTCCGGTCCACCTATCGCCGCTGATGCGATATGGCGATCAGATCTGGACCGTTGATCGACCAGATCCGACAGCCCCTGTGAAACCATTGTTTAAGCCTTCGATAGCCTTGTTTTCATGGTTTTCTTCATGTTTTCAGCCTCTGATAGTGTTATCCGCCTTCTCCATAACTTCTCTTTTTTCGGTGGTCTTGCCCTTTTCGGAGTTTTGGAAGACTTATGAGGGTTTTTAGACCCATTATTCAAGGGATTTTTGCCTCTTTTTCCTTTGAAAAAGGGCAGCGTCATTTTATGATGACTTTCCCATATGAAGTCCATTTTTTCCCATTTAAGTTGCGTTGGATTCAGAATGGAGGGATCCCTGCAATGAGACTATTTCTAGGAGCAACCTGTAATTTTCATTTTCCTCTGATTGACAAAGGGTTTGTGCCATTTGGCACCTTTCACGTCTTGCATGAAGTCTTTTAGACTTAGAGGTTTATCCAAGATCCATTTTTGGATCATTTAGGCAGTACTCTTTCTACATTCTTGGGTAAGGGATGTTGTTGCCCAGGTACTGCTACGACATCCTGAGTGAGCCAGGGAGGGAGTGCTCTCAGAGGAGGTGGGAGTTGGTTCCCACCTGAAAGAGGAACATTAGCCATATTATGGATAGGGAGGTTCTGGTTGAAGGTTTCTTCGAGGCATTCTTTATTAGGATTTCCTAAATCGAGCCAGGGATTACCTTCAGAGAGTGAATCCTCAGGAATTTCTTCCCAAGGAGTTTCGATACTTTGTAAGGACTCTAGCACAATATCTTTAAGAGATGGGGCTACAGATGTCTCTTCATTTATGGAATAGATCCTTGGCTTTATTTTAGTTGTCGAAGGTAAAGAGTGAAAGATGGGGAGCTGAGAGAGGGAACGAGCGTAAGCCTGAGTAAGTACTCTGATTGGTTGTTCCTGAGTGACAGGATACTCCCACAATGTCTCTTCTTCGGGTGACCCAAGCACAGGACTTAGAGGGATCTCTGTTTCTTCGAAATGAGGCTTTTCCAAATGGGAGGAAGGATATTTTCGACCTTTACGATCCATGAATTAATCTTTCCAAACCCATGCGTGATGTTTATAGATGAAATCATAAAAAGCTATGGACAGTGGTTCAAGCCCTCCTTCTAGCACCAATTTGTTGACGCGGCGAATGTTCGCTATGCCGTAAACTGTTATAGGTGTTAAAAGATTACTTCTTGGAGGAAGACTTTCAATTAAATCAACAAAAGAAACAACTAACCTATGTCTATCAAATCCTATCTACACTAATTCTAACTACTTATGCTAGTTCTAACTATTCTAATCTGTCCTGTAGGAGCATAACAAAAGGAGGTTAAACATCATATATAGATTCCAAGTCCTAATGAATCAATTACTGGTTCACAGATGAAGAAGGCAATATTAAATCTTAATTTCAATTGAATTACTCATACAAGAATGCACATTCCTTTCCATACAAATAAAACTTTCAACTGATGTTTGACAATGTTTCGAATTAGCGACCGCTCATGAATTAACCATGGAAACAAATTATATATGAATAACCAAGACTAGTCACAAATTGTCTGTTATCAATGTGCACAAAACAAAACATATTTTATATTTATGCCAACAACAACACCTTGATTCTAAACACATGAAAGAAGAGGAAAATAAATCTGAAACAAAAGGCTCCTTCTCAACCAAATAGTCTTCTTTATTCACAATAAATCAAACTCTATTCTGCCCAAAAAAAGTTCTCCCTTGATCTCCGGAGGTACTATTTATGCAGAAGGAATTGACCCTCGGTCTCTATTAACCTTTCACCTCCCTTCTCTTTTCAATATACAAATAAGAATATGCAATCATAGAACAATCAGTGTAAACACTGACATGTAGAGGGCATATCTGCTGGAGCGCTTCATTTCCTGTGGAAATGAATAGATGTTGAATAAAAGAGGATGACTGCGTGTCATCTCTTTGCACCTATATTGAGTGCACGTTATTCCCTATCATTTCCTGAAGGAAACTGAAGACACTGCGCTCATCATCCCACATCTGGCATGATGGAAGGTGTGTTTGGAGGTAATAACATCTTGATGTATCAGCGCTGTGCTTCCTCTTGACATGGCACGTGCCTCCATTATGCACTATGGTGGTTCATATCCCTTTCTGCAAAATATGTCTTTGCAAGATTGACACTGGTGGTGCAAAGGTTTCATCTTGATATAAATTGCCTTTATCTACTACCGGGTCCACTCGAACTTGCCTGCAGAAATAATTCATATTAGTTATGATTATGAGAAATATGACAAACATGCTCACAAACAAACCTTGCATTCAGCCACAGTTTCTATTTAATCATGCAATGCAGAGCCACTATAATTATCAAACCACCGAACTTGCTGTGACTCGTATTCTCGTTGCCCACAATATTCATTTCTACTCAAGGATTGCTTTGACAATGCTTCAAAATCCAACCATTCACTCTACGGGATTTTCCTTTGAAAACCTGAACCACAACATTTTATCGAAATACATGGGAATACATGGGAAAACCCACGGCCGAACCATAAGGCCAAACTTCAAATAATATAACCCTAGATCTATAATCATCGTCGGGTCTACTAATCACATTGCGCCTTATGTTTAAGCCTTGGGCTCTACGGATTGCCTTTTGCGATAGGTCGGACCCGAAATACATATGTGCCGTGGTTAATAATCCCATCAGGTCCACTCATCACATCGTGCCTTATGTTTAAGCCTTGGGCTCTGCCGATTGCGATTTGTGATAGGCCGGACCCGAAATATATATGTGCCACAGTTAATAGTTCTGGCGAGTCCGCCATATGGGATTTTCCTTTGAAAACTCGGACCACAACATTTTATCGAATACACAAGAAAACACGGAAAAACCCGCGATAGGACCATAAGGCCGAACTTCAAATATTATGCACCATGGCGTATAATTATCGCTGGGTCCACTCATCATCCCTTGGCATATTGCATGGGCTTCACTTTCGCCGATTGCCGATTGCGATTAGCGATAGGCCGGACTCGGAAAATATATGCACCGTGTTTAATAGTCTTGGTGGGTCCGGTATATCGCGGTGTGCCTTATGTATAATCCTTGGGCTTCGCCGATTGCGATTTGTGATGGGGCTCAAGACTCAAAAATTTATATGATGCACTTAATAATATCGGCGGGTCTGCCATATCGCAGAACGCCTTGTGTATGGGCCTCGGGTTCCACCGATTTCGATTTGCGATTGGGGAGTGGACCCAAAAAATATATGTGCCATGATTAATAATCCTGGCGGGTCTGAGGTATCCTGGAATGTTGAAGCTTGAGCCAATGCACGGGTTGAGAGTGTCGATTGCGATATCCGATGCGACTAGAGACTTGATTGCATCGCAATTATTCATGAGAGACAGGCCTTTTCCCTTGATCAATGGAACATGCGATATGGTATGTAATGAGCCAGCCAACGATTTCTATAAGTGATAAAAGCATGCAAAATGTGTGAAGACCGAGGCAAGGCAGAAAAGGTAAGATTTACGTGCATGTGGAGTGTTTCTATTTCTAAAGCATTACTATAGAAATAAGGATGCGGTAGAAGGTTTATGAGGATTGAATAAGTCTCGATGAAAGATATGAATGAAAGGTTAGACCGTATTACAAATGAATCCTGTTGCAGAGGTTTATTAGGGGGCCTTAACCATTAAGAATTGCATATTTGACTCGGAACAGAGTTGAAATCCTTGGGATAAAAACAAATAATTTAGAGAGTTATCATTCAGAGAAATGAAAGAACAAACTTCTAGGGGACGCATTCAAATTTTTTGCCAGAGCAGGTTTTAATAGGGTGGTGGTTGTGGCCACAACACAGTGAAGACTACCTATTTAGTTAGTGAGGTTGTACAGGTCTTCATCAGGGAGATCATGAGATTGCATGCTAATCCAAAGAAGATTGTATGAGACAGGGATGCCAAATTCACTTCCAAGTTTTGGAAGGAGTTGTTTAAAGGATTGGGGATAGAGTTGGCCTTCAGCACAACTTATCATCCACAAACAGATTGGAGGACATGTTGAGGATTTATGTCGTGCATCAACAGTGGAGATGGGAGGAATACCTTCCATTGGTTGAGTTTTCTTACAATAACAGTTATCAGAAGTCACTGAGGGTGAGTCTGTTTGAAGCACTATATGGGTGAAGTTGTAACACTCCCATCAATTGGAGTAATCCAGTGAACATGGTACTTATTGGACCAAACATGTTGGCAGACATGGAATAGGAAATGTAGGTTATAAATAAGAATCTAATGACAACACAGGACATGCAGAAAAGTTATGTAGAACGATAGAGGGCATTTAAGGATTTTAGGTTGGGGAGCATGTGTATTTGTGCATAAAGCCCAAGAAGATATCCTTGAGGATTGGATCATGTGCCAAGTTGGCATCATGGTATTGCAGGCCTTTTAAGATCCTTGAGAGGATTGGACTAGTGGCCTATAGACTTGCACTGCGTTTGAAAATGAAAGTCCATGATGTTTTTCATGTTTCAATGCTTAAAAGATATGTAAAGGATGTTGGTCATGTTATTGATTAGCTTGTATTCCAGGTGGAGAAAGAAGGAGAATTCCCATTGGAACCCCAATGCATATTGCAGCGGAAACATCTCATGCTCTAGAATTGAGCATTCGAGTAGGTTAAAGTGCAGTGGAAGCACTTTGGGCCCGATAAAGCTACATGGGAGATGGTTGATTAGATGCAGGCTATGTATCCTTCATTGTTTGTCGGTGAAGGCAATTCAGTCTTGGTATTTGTAGATATTTATGTATGGTTTATGTTGTAAATATCGCAATGAGCTAAGTTAGAAAGCTCAATAAGTGATATGGTTGTCATGTTGTCATGTTTTACATGATGGTTTTGCTTTTGATCGGTATGTTATTGTAAACAGTGAAACGAGCTGGGTTATAAAGCTCCATTAGCAGTATGTTTTTTCTCTTCAGTTGTTTTATTGGATCTAGGTGTGGTTTAACCCCGAGGAAGATGTTTCGGTAAGGGTGGAGGGGTTTGTAATAGCCCCAAGTTAAAAGTTCATGTAATAAAAAATAATAAAGGTAAAATAAGATCATAGGCAAGGGACACTTATTACAAGTTGAATGTTGGGAAAAATATCTCAGTGGGCATCACTTGTTGTGTTTTATGGCTAAAGGGAAATTGGAAAAGGAAATGGCTAAGACTTTGGAAAGGCAAAAAGGTATTTTTGGCACATTATTTATGAAAATAATGGAAATTAGAAGAACAAGAAGGTGAAAGGTCACATGTTGCATGTGAGGAGGAAAATAATGGAAAATGGAAGAAATTAGAGGCCTCATCAATAAAAATACCTTAGAGCATAAGTTGGTTGCTTTTGTCAACCTTTTGTCAGTTTAGTGTTAGAATTTGTCTCAAAGACAAGGAACCACCAAGAGGATAAAAAAAGTAAGCAAGAAAGAAAAAGAAAAGAAAATCAAGGAAAGGAAAGGAAAAGCAAAGAAGGACAAGGAAAGCAAAGGAAGGCAAGGATCAAGAAGCTCTAGTGGGAATACTTGCAAGTAACAGATTGCAGGTGTGATTTCCTATTTGGTTTTGACATGCATGGTATGTGCATGTTAGGATATGGTTCTTTTGTTTTCATTGGCATGGATTTTGTTGAGATTCAATTGTGGATTTTAGCCTAGCCTTGCCATTTATGGATAGCCTTAGTATGATGGGATTGTTCTTGGTTTGTGCTTTGGATTGTTGGATGGTTTTGGAATCCGGGGTGAGGTGGTCTCAAGAAAATTCCTAAAGGCTTAGGAATCCCTTGACTAGTAATGGCGGGATACATGGTAAAGCCTGAGGGTGGAGACATGGAAATTCCTCAAGGATGGTGAAGAAATTCTGAGGCATCCAAGCTCAGTTCGGTTTTGTGATCTTGACACCGGTTTAGGTGTGATCACGATATGGAGAGGGTGGAGGTGGTTTAACCTCTAGATTCCCTTAGTTGTCTTTGGGCTGGTTTATCCCATGAGATCCCATATTCATGCTTAGAATATGGCACAATGGTGATTGGTTGTAAGAAAGGTTTGGTTCAACTAATCTATGGTCGGGTGGAACATGGAAGTCCCAAACCCAGTTGGTAATTTCCTATGGTTAATAAAAGCTAAGTTTTTCTTGCTTTTTGTAGGGAAATGTATTGGTTATTATGTGGCTTCAATGGTTGGTTATTTATCTGGTTATATGTTAGTTATAAGCATGGTTGTGTGACAAATCTTTGTCATGGATCTTTTCATGTTTTTACTCATAACTGAATAAATAATGAATGCAAGACCTAATTGATGTTATGACAACTAATGTGAGAAGGTAGAGACCCTTCTTGTTAAAACTCAGATAAGTTTTCAGTCCCTTATGTTAAGACTTGCATTCATGACCTATAGGTGGCATATCTACCAAGTGTTTAAAAAAATGTTAGTCCCAGTTGGGGGTGGTCAGATTCAGTCTTGGTTCCATTTTTTGGCCTACAAGCATTGTCTTCATGTCTTTTATGAGTTATGGAAGTTTCATATATTTCTAGGTAGAGGCTAAGCCCCAACCCTGGAAAGTAGCCTTAATTATCGCAATCGTTAGAACAACACTGGCAGAAAAAGGCCATAGTCACACCGATTCAGGCCTATGGGAGAGACTGGGAACCCACAGTCGCATGGAGGCCTTGGAAAGGGAGCAACTAGGGCTCTAGGTTAGGGAAAATGTGAGTTGTCTCAAGGGTTGGACACTGGAGGGTTTGTGTTACTTCTGTAGGTCCTATGGTACTTGAGGGAAGTCAGTAAGGTCTTGTTGTGTCAAATCCATTTCCTTAAGGTCATCTAGGAGGTTGAGTCATATCATAGTAACCCCTCATCTCATGTTTACCCCCGGTAAGCCGGTGAAAGTGGGTAGACATGAGAGGAGACAACGTTACAATATGCTTGCTCAAACCTTAGCACAACCTGCAAGTGTATAGTCTATACCTTTGTTTGACTAACTAATATGGCCAACAGTTAACCAATTGTCAAGCCCTCCAAGCTCCTATTTCCTTGCATTGTTCCTCTAGGAAATTAGCCCCTAGTATTTAGGAATTTCCCACTTTTTAATTGTGCAATTCCTAAGGTCCTTCCTTTGACTGCATGGACCACATCTACACATTGGAATATGCTACAAGTGACAGTACACTGCCTTGGAATCTCCATATCAACTGGGTAACTCGAATTCTCTACATGCAACAATTATTTTGGGCTAATTGATTAATTAACTGGTTGATATCTAAGTGTGGTTGAAGTTCCACTTGCACAACTTGACCTCCACTAGTTCTTCTGATAGTTAGAACTATTTTAACTAACAATAACTCAAATTAATTGAAATAGATTGCTACAAATTAGCAATCAATCATACTGAACTGAACTCAAGCTTCCCTAACTGGAATTAACTATGTTAACTAAGTGACAAGTGCCATGTCACCTCAGTTAACTACCTCTAAGATTTATGCTGAAATAGAATTTCAAATTTTCTTTAGTTTGACCAAGGCAAAGTCAAACTGAGATTTTCTTGCTGAGAGTAAAAAACTGGATGAGTTTTGTGATGTGTGTAGGCATATTCGAAGATTCCAGCAAAGTCATATTTGGCCTCTAAGTCTCAAATTATAATTTCCTCTTCAAAGTCTTGAAGATTTGAGGAAGAGTTTGGATCATTGATTAAGCACATTTCATGGAGAATAATCATGGAAGTTTTCATAAGTGTCTCCTATCAGTGCTATGAGAGATTTGTGAGAGGATATGTAGAAATGTTACTTGCTAGATGTTAACACATGGTTGTAATCACATGAGATATTTATGGACATAGGAATGATATGTGGATCTAGGACATAAATGTGGATCTTATTTCTTTTATAAATAGGCGTGCCTTCTTCATTCAAAGGTGTGTTAAGTTTGGAATGCTAAATATTGGCACTATGTTTATACTTGATGTTATGAATACCATTGTAGTTCACTCACTTATTTAATACAATCCTTTGATATGGTTATGCCTTCATGATGAGATTTGGTGTTTGATCAATAGCTTCCTGAAATTTCCACCTCTTGCGCACTTCGAAATTGCCACCTGATGAGTATGGGTGTATTTTAATGTTTCATTTTTTGCAAGATAGATTAGTTTATTTTATGCTCATTTTTTGCAATGTTTATTTCAAGTCTTTTGATTAGATGCTTTGTTGCTCCTTCCATTTATGTTCTTTTGCAGATCAAGCACATTCATTTCATTCACGTAAATTATTTCATAGCAGAATTTTCTTGCACAATCATTCTTAGGCAAATCATGGTTTTAATGTATGAATGAACTCTAAGCTTTGAACACTGAATTTTTGAATTGCTTTACATCCTTCGATCTTTTCATAGTTAAATGACATAATTTTCATAGATTAAATTTACAAGCTTTAAAAGATTAGATGTACTTGCTTTCCTAGATTAAAGATTTTCATGCTTTCATAGACTAAATTTCAAATGTTTTCATAGATTAAGATTTCATGCTTTGATAGATTAAGTTCAAATGCTTTCATTAGATTAAATTTATTGCTTCAATTAGCATAAGTGTCTTTGCTTTCCTATAATAGATTATCTATCCTTTCACTAGATTATAATATTGTATTTGCTTTCACTGCCTTCAACAATGGTCATTTCATTACTTCCATCATAATTATGTGTGTGCACTTTGACTAGATTTCATCTCATAGATTTTCCTTGCATTTGTAGTATTTAAAATTGAATTTATTTTTAGATTAAGATTTCGTTTTCACTTCATCGCATTCTTTTGATTCATTTTCATATATTTACCATGCATTTCTTTTTATTAAAAGCCTTCTTTTAGAATTAAAATTGAAAGTTGATTTCCTCGCATATATTGTGCAACTGTACTTGACAAGTATACAAACTTGGATTGATAATTTAATGCTAAGTAATTTAACTCACAATTAATTTACTCAACACTCACACCTCCAAGGTTGTAGGGAATTTGGGTGTAGGCAATACTATGTTGACATATAGAGGTATGTTTTGATGGGTTTTTGAGTTACCTTCTAGTTTCATAGTATGTAAATGAGAAAATAAACATTTAATTGCCAATTTGGTGTTCATCTGGAACTTGCAAATTGCCATGCACCATATATGCCAATACAATATGTTAACTGCTAATGAAGTTGCAGTACTGTCTAAATATTACAAAATTGGATGATAATGTTCTTTATTTAGACACTAGGTAAAGCAAATCACACACCTGCAGGAATTGAAGGATGCACACTTGCATGAATTGAAATATTCATAGTTGTGGGAAATGAAATGTTAACTACAACACTCTTACGGAAAGGAAATCACACTTTGTTGGAAGGAAAGGACACACACTTGCTAAAAGGAAACACTCTTGTAGAAAAGGAAATCACAATACATTGAAAAGAAATCAAGATTGCATCGAAATAAAAACATTGGTAGGAAAGTAAATTGGTGTCTTAATTAAGTTGTTTGTACGATCATTAACTTTGTAATAGAAACACACACGCTGAAATGGATTAATCAGATATTTTGGAATACTAAAAAAATGTTCGCTAGAACTACAATACAAGAAATCCAAATTAATGAGTTGAAACAAAACTGATATTACAGAATTAGAAAATAGAGTAAATCGATCACCAGCGCAATCAATAAGTAGGAGCAACATTTAAGAATTAGAAAACATCATAACTTATTAAGAACTCAGTGCAAATCGAAATATAAACTATCTTAAGATAAAGTACATGCAGTACTTTACTTAGGAGGGGACTCTACCTCCTTAGACAAAGCACTTGCTAAAAGTCCAACATAAGGTCTATGCTATCAATACATCACACGCATGAATAGTACTAAACAAAAATTGGCCAACTTTGTATTAACATAATTTAGTAGAATACAATTACAATCCTCAAATTCTCATTTCCCTCTCACTTGAGTGGAGTAGGGTATTATATATAATCCTGAATTTTTAGTTTAATCAAGGAGTTTTAGGACAACCACGATATTGTCAAACGATAGAACTATCAAACTATTGTTGATTCACGGGCCATTGGGACAAGTTGGAGGTTGGTCAAAATGATTACAATCAAGTTTTATACACTATATGGTACTAAACACCTCTTATCTTTTCCTTTGTTGGGAAGCACGTTCAGTCCTTTCATTGCGTGTCTAATCATGATAGTTAGGCATTAGTGGTTGACATGTATTGCGTGACTCTCTTGTCATTATAATTATTAGAGGTGTTGCAACAATGTGGATGACGTGTTGCAACAACCACCACCAACAAGGTGTTATAGGCGTTACATCATTGCGAAGGTGTTGCAGTAGCTACCCCAACCAGTGGTGTTACGATAACCACTGCAAGTAGCGACATTACAATAATGTGGAGGTGTTGCAACAACTATCATTCACCAACAAAATGACAAGGGTGTTACAACATCATGAAGGTGTTGCAGTAACTGAAGGAGTAGCCTTCGTTGATACCTGCACGAGCCTGTCTGGAGCAATCCTCATGATTTCTTGTTAGTTAAGACAAAAATGTTGATTCTTTCCATAATATACAAGTATGAGCATTAAATAGGCATAATCAAAGGAATATTGTACTTTGGTAAAAAAATGCATCATTGTAAGGAAAACGAGTTGTAGGATGGTATGAAAATGGGAAAAATGGTATTCAAAGGGTGGTGAATTGGTGTAGAAAATATGCCATTTTAGCATATTGTCATCTCACCCCATTTGAAATTGTTGCATGTCCCTATGCAACTGATTAACTAGTTTAAGTTGGAATAATAATGACTGGGATAGAGATTGCTAATAATGTAAACAACTTCTCTTGCGTAATGAGCATAGAGATGACCCTTACCTCTTCTAATCTCTCTAGTAGGAAACTTCTCTTTCCCTAGTCATGTTGAAACTTTGATACTCTAAAGTGCGAAGAATGACCATAGGATAATGGAATTTTTTTAGTTTTTATACCATCGAATGTGTTCTAGTCATGAAACTTAGTGGAGAAGTTAGAATACATGAGATCTCCATAACCCATAAATTGTTTCTAGAAATTCCACCTAGAGATGGCTTAATTAGATTATTAACCTACTTTTTTAATGTTTCCTACATCTAAACTTAGGAAAACAAGTTAATTAATCATAATTAATTAAGTCAAGGTGAGAATTCTCTAGAAAATCACACGAATCGATCCAGAAATGATATGAGCCATCGATTAAGATTTAGTCTTGGTCGTTGGAATCCCAACAGGAAGATACAAGATGGGATCGATGTGGTGATGGAGATGAGACACTTAAGCAGCAATTCCTTGTGCATATCGAGCTAGCAGTAGTAGAGTTTGATCTAGAGAGGGATGCAATGTCAGTGAGGGGCAAGGATAGTGATCTGGAGGAAGATTTCGAGATCCAGAGAGGCAACAACAAGAGGTTGAGTTATTCCTGATTGCAGGCAGCGTGAGTATTAGGGTTGCTCAGGGAATATCATTGCCAAATTTTCTTGTTGTGGATTTCCAGTTTCAACATCCTAATTGTACATAGAATTTCACTACTACATAATAATAAAAGCCCTTACTGTTGTATTGATTTTCCCACATTGGGTTTTTCACGGGACATTTGTCCAAAAATAACTGTGTAAATTTTATGTGTGTGTGTGTGTGTGCTAGATTTTCTTAGTTTCTAGCACTATTTCCTTTTGCAGTTTATTTGTGAAAATCACAGTGTGAATTATTTGGTATTTGTCGTAGCCAATAACAGATAAATTATTAAATAAATTAACAATTAGAAAATAATTTCCAGTTGTTGTGATAGATGAAATTGCTACAGGAGGTCGTATGGGTTAGCCATAATTCTGATTTGGGTAGCAATTCGACTTCCGATTGCCAGAAACAAGTGCTGGAGGAACTATGAGTTATCCAGTGAGAATTGCGAAGCGAAGGGTCCCAACTAGGGACTAGGCTTGAAAGGAGATAGTTGGGCACCAGATCATGGAAGACGAGTATGAAACTCGAGTGTGCCAGATGGGCAGGGTCCAATGTAGTTGCAATAAGGAGATTAGCGAGATCAGTTCTAGATTGTTGTAACGTGATCATCGCCTTTGCTGCAGGATCCCACAGTATCACAGTAGCATGATCAATGCCAGTAGACACAATCTGTCATTAGACAGTTGCAAATCTAGTAGCAGTCAGTACCCAGGAGACAGTTGCAAAGCTAGATGCAGTAACACATGCAATGCGAATTCCCCAGTTGCAGTATGCAAGTGTAGTTCTAGGCAAAAGATTCCTAGCGCAGAGCTATATATTCTTGTTTCCAGTACAGGAGGACAAAGTGAGTTTCCAGGAGCAGAGAGATTTCCCATAGGGAGATCGAGATTGTATAGCTTCGAAGGGAGCAACCCTATGGAAGCTAGGGATTTAGGATTTGGGGAGATTAAACTCATTATTACAGTAGTTGCAGCAACATTACAGAACCATCAACAGACTAGTAGCAACAACAATATGAGTAGATCAATTTTTTCTATGTTTGCAGTTATACCTATAGAAGTGAGGTGGGGCAATTTGGAGCTATAGTCCCAGAATTGCAGAGTTGGGTAGGGTCCATTGAGGTATCCTCCTCATGGATCATTACATGGCTACGAGACAATATTCAGTAGCAGGATGGATCAATGTTAAAGATGTAGTCATATTCTAAAGTGATAGCTGTAGACTAGTAGCAGTCAGATGCTGGGGAGCGTAATGCAGATTTGACGGTAGTGCAGATTCAACAACAACACAAATTCTTCAGTGGCAGTGCAGAGGCTAGTAGCAATGAGGACTTGGGAGAGAGATGCATCATACTAAACACATTTGATTCAATATTTTGGACGCTTCTCAATTGGAGTTGTTGCAATTGCATCAACAACAGATGAGAGGGAGTTACCATACACATGCAGGGTTGGCAGCAGTATGGTAGTGTCAGCAGCAACACACATGCAGCATCAGAGTTGCGTAGTCATTGGTGGGCAGTATAGCCAGACATCAATAGCTTTATAAGAGATGGTACAGAGCAAGGGTGTTGTGGCAGGATGTGCAACACTATAACATAGTCCTCGCTAAGAGGGAGTGTTAGTTTCTGTAGCATCATATGTGTTCTAGTCATGAAACTTGGTGGAGAGGCTAGAATACATGAGATCTCCATAACCCAAAAATCGTTTCTAGAAATTCCACCTAGAGATGCCTTAATTAGATTATTAGACTATTTTTTTAATGTTTCCTAAGTCTAAAATGAGAAAATTGGTTAATTAATCAAAATTAATTAATTCAAGGTGAGAATTCTCTAGAAACTCACATGGATCGATCCAGAAATGACCTGAGCCATTGATTAAGATTTAATATTGGTCGTTGGAGTCCCAACAGGAAGATATAAAAGGGATCGATGTGGTGATGGATATGAGACACTTGAGCAATAGTTCCTTGTGCAGATCGAGCTAGTAGTGATAGAGTTTGAGATAGAGAGCAATGCAGTGTCAGTGAGGGTTAGGGACAATGATTCAAAGGAATATTTCCAAATCCGAAGAGGCAACAACAAGAGGCTGAGTTATTCCTGAGTGTAGGAATGCGTGAGTGCAGGCAGAGCGAGTGTCGGGGTTTCTTAGGGAATATGTTTGCTAGATTTTCTTGTTGTGGATTTCTAGTTTTCGACATCCAGATTGTACTCAGAATTTCACTGTTGCATTATAATAAAAACCCTCACTATTGTACCGATTTTTCCACATTGGGTTTTTCTGGGGATAGTTGTCCAAAAATAACTGTGTAAAATTTATGTGTGTGTGTGTGCTAGATTTTCTTAGTTTTTAGTGCTATTTCCTTCCGCAGTTTATTTGTGAAAATCACAGTGTGAATGATTTGGTATTTTCCATAACAGACAATAGATAAATTGTTAAATAAATTAATAATTAGAAAAGTAATTTCCAGTTGCTGTGATAGATGAAATTTTCACAAATTTCAGCCCAACCCATTCACTTCCACATATTTCCTTGCATTTGATGTATTTGTGCACCCTTTCCAAAACCATTGCAATATTGTGAGGATTGAATGGATGTATCTTTCACATATCCTCTATGACCTATTCCCATCTCTTAGCACATCCTTTTGAACTTGTTTTAGTTAGTAGTTGTATTTGTATCCTGTGGTGAATATAGCTTCTTTCCTAGTATGAGCCATGAATTTAACATTGGGTCAAGAGTTCACCAAAATTTAATATGAGACGAGGACAACTTTGGGGGTTGCAGTGTTCCCCTCTAATCCAAAGATTGCAACTGCAATTCTTTTTAGCTACTTTGTGAGTGATATTCCAATTTACATTATTATTCAAATATGATGCAAAGGATCTTAATTGGTTATCCCCCATAAAGTGATTGGGATTCCATGCAAGATCATGATAAAGAAAAATATTGTGTTGATAAAGTTCACATAATAAATTCTTCTCTTCATTCATACTCTCATAGTTGGCCTCAAGGAAAGTAGATGGAGAGGTTATGTCATACGGCTTGGTTGTCATCAATGCCTTTCTTTAAAACATAAGGTACTCTCACATAGATACATGATGTATATAGGGGAGGGTGCTATGTAACTGAGGGTAGTTTCCATCAACAGACCTAACTTTTGCTTCTCTACTTCTAACTTTGTCATTTGGTCCTATAGTTGAGAGGATTTTCTACCTCTGCTTTTATCTCCTTTTTCCAGTGGTGCCATTTAGATTTTTGGATTTCTAGATGTTTTTCCCATTTCTCTTTAAGGTTCATGGAAACTTGACAGCCTTATGTACACCAATTTTAAGGTTTCTTGCTTTCTCTGCCTAAAAAATTGATTCATCTTTGTTTATTGCATCGTCAAGGAGTCCAACCACTTGAGCAAGACAATCTAATCCTTCACAAGATTGGCTTGCCCTCAACTTGGCCTCCGAGATTCTAATCTTATGTTGTAGGTCCTTATTATTTTTCTTCAATATCTTATTCCTTTTAATGATGGATGAATGTAATAGTTTAAAGAAAAAATTACCTATGGATTTTTTTATTTTTCTTGTAGATTTTTCTTAGAGTTTGCAAAGCAATAGTAGAATATTGAGTTGTTGTAACTGTCCCCTAATTTTTTCTTCCTATTTTTGGTGTTGTAGCCTCGTCACCCTTTATCTAATTTTCTTGATCATTCCTTCCCTCTGCTGGTCCCTCTGTTGCAACATAGATTTTTCCTACTTCCTCCATGTCCTCACCTACTAGTTCTTGTGTTGTAGCAAGGTAATGTCCCATGTCTTCCCTTTTTTATTCTTGTGTTGCAACTTTGACTTCCACTTCTTACACCAACACCCCTATTAGCTCTTGTGTCTTGTTATGTCCCCTCTGTTCCCGTTGTTTCTTATGTTGCAGTAGGTTCAAACAAATCCTCCTTTTTTAGTATCTTGTCTTCTTCTTCTTGGGTATAGCCACAGAGGAGGGTTTTTTAGTCATGCACTTGAGCCTTTTAGTTGGGGGTTGAATTCGAATGATTTTGATGTCACTATTGTAGCTTTATTCCCGTGGTGGGTTTTCCTCTTCCTTGGGTTGTTGTGGTGTTGTCAGTGCCTCTGGTGTTGCAACAATTATTTTCATCATATATGCCTCTAGTGTTTCACGAATTGTTTTTGCCATATATGCCTTTGTTGTTGCAATAGTTGCTCCCACTATAAATACCTATAGTTTTTGTGTTGTACTAGCTACCCTTGCCATAATTTCATCTGGTTCTAATGTTGCAACCACTACTTCTACCATGGTTCCTTCTAGTTGTGGTAACCCCACAAGGTCATCCCAAGTGTGACCCACTTGCTAGAGTGCATGCACCACAATAAATTTGATTAGGAAATGGTGTGAGAGATGATCCTTGGGTTGGCTAGATTTTTGGAAACTTACAACCATTTGATGCATAGTTTTCCATAGAAAGAATGGAATATTTAATAACCTATGATGTTGTAAGTGGTTAACGAACTTTGAATGGTGCTAAAAGGTAATTTCGTGGCATCCTTCACAAGTAAAGTATTTTTGGATGAAGATTACCACATATACCCAACGTTCTAGTAAGGATTTCTTATCAAAGTCATTTCCCTTCTTCGCCAATATCTAATTTTATTCTAGGAATTCTCACCTCACCTCTGGTCATAATATCTTCTTGGAATACAAGCATTTTCCCACCTAGGGCAGTCCCAACATAATGCTTATTGTTTCTTTGTTGAATACAATTGGTGTTCCCCCCACTATCATTCTACCATCTTGTAGATTTAGGGAAAACTCAAGTGCGACATTTTCATCAAACCCTTGTAGTCTCTAGGCATATTCTATCCACTTTGTTGCCTGGAACACAACACAAATGTGGTCGCAAGCTTGCAATAGGAGGGACTCAGAAGGCTCTCAACATATTAGTGAACCACCCATGGTGTTGGTAAAAAATCAGACAACTACGAGCTATAATGTCGATGAATAGTTCGTTGGGAGATGATAATTTGCAAATAAGGAAGTATAATCATGAACAATGATGAGGGTCATGTCATAAGGTGTGGTAGCAGTGGAGTGATACAAGAGTAATGGAAAATGATGCATTCAAATAATTACAAGGTAAGTGTGATTATACCAACTTTTTGATGTCAGATGTTATGTAAGGAAAGTCTGTACCTTTTCAATGCTTATCATCATATCAATTGGTGATTATCTCTAGGTTAGTGGTTGCAGGTGTGTCATGTCCCATATTCTTTTATAATGTCAACAATAGAACCAAGAGTGCGTTGTAGTTATGGTTTGGTGAAGATGTTGTAGTAGGAGGTGTTATATCAACTACCTACAATGGTGTTGCAACAATTGATGTCGAGAGGTATTGCAACAACTATTATAATGGTGTTGTCGCACGATCGTCATATCAACCTAGCCAGAAGGTATTGCAACAACTATGTTGCAACAACTGACATTCGTTCTACCCCAACAAAAGGTGTTATAGTATTTTTATTGCAACCAATGTTATGTTGTTGTCGCAACTATGGTGTCACAACCAACATTGTATTGGTGTTACAACAACAATGTTTCAATCAACAAGTGTCACATCAATAGTACCATTACCTATATTATGAGCACTTCTGGAGAGTGCAAGTTTGTTCTCATGCATCAATAGCAAAGGTGTCATAAGAAAGAACCTACAAGTCTCATGAGAAAGAGTATCCTCATATAACCATTATGAAACCATGAACTGTCCTTCTATTCATGATTTATTTTTAAATTTATTCAATTAATATATATATATATTTATTGAATGCATGTAATCGAGCAAAGGAGAGGAGACGAAAATGGATTTTGCGTGGGTATCTAGGGTTTGTTCAAGCTGTGTATGTTTCCCAGCTACTGCCGTTGGCCTGGGGTTTGCTTTCACCTTCGAGGATGTGCCGCATTGCAAAGATGTTGCCTCTTGCTTTATTCTAGGAGCCAACAAATGGGGGTATTGTTTCAGGTCTACGGTGGAACAACCACTCCTCTGTTGTGGTATGAGTTTGATTTATGTGATATCTATATGTCAAAGTATTGCGGGCTTCTCACAAACACCTATTTATTTTGTGTATATATTCAAGATATGAATTCTGACTAAGTTCTCATGCACTATCTGCCTGGGTTGGGCTTCGTTTTTTCTAATATTGATGTGATGGGTGCACACTATAGGGATTTATTTCAAGTCCCATGTTCCCTCCGCCTTGAATTCTTTACAAGCTCTATCTCATGGGTGGTGGAGTCAACAATGACTTCATTCCCTATGCACAAATGGGTGCTTTCTCCACAAAGAGTACCCACCCGCTCTACATGGTCTGAGCAGTATGCCCCTCTAGGAGACCAAAATCATAACACCTTTTACATTATTATCAAGAATATAAGTGGGAAGACCTCTACTCTCTGGACAAGAAGCTTAGACTCTATCACTATTCTAAAGTAGACCATAGAGGATAAATAGGGCATGCCTACAAAATTCCAAAGACTGCAATATAAAGGGAAGTTTCTCTAAGATTCTTCCCAGATCAAAGGCTACAACATCAAAAGGAACTCGACCTTAGTCCTGGACTCAAGGTCGTGTGGAGGAGATCCAGGACCCATGGTACCAAATAGAACATTTGCCTCTTTCAAGGATGAAATGAAAGGGGAGTCTTATATTATAGAAGAACAACTTCAAAACAATCTAGTACCCTACATTGTAGAACAAATGGAACAAGTACCATTCATAGAAGTCAATCTTCCAGAGGTCAATTTCCTATTCTCTGTCCTCCATTCCAAGGCTATTATTTGCAAGTTTAATGGCTTCTGGCCAAAACTTAAAGCTTTACACTAGTGGGTTTTCTCTTCTTGGACACCCAACCGTGACATATATTTATGTTCCAAAGGTTTCTTCATTATCCAATTTGATACACATAAATATTTGGAGTATGTTCGAAATGAAGGGCCATGGTTTTGGGGTAGAGTTGGGCTCTTCATTACTCCATGGTTCCTTGAATTTGATGCCACAAATATGGTGGTCTCAACTATGTTGGTATAAATGAGACTTCCAAACCTCCCTCTTCCTTTTTGGCATCATAAGGTCTTAGAGGATATTGGAAATATTTTGGACAAATTCAAAAAAATGGACCTTCAAAGAACAAAGAAGGGTCTTTTTACTTTTGCTAGAATATGCGTGGAGATAGACCTTAGCAAAGACCCACCAAATCACAATATTGAAACACAAAAACCTTTAGTGGTCCCAAGTTTTAGATTACGAGAAAATAACATTTCGATGTCAAATATGTTTACAAACAAGACATTTGCATAACACAAGTCCTCGGGTTTAAATAACCCAAAAGAGAAAAAGAGGTAGGCCAATAGGCCAAAAATATGGCAGATTTTCAGATCCTCACCTCTCAAAAGAAGATGAAGAAGATACCATGGAGAGTCATCCTATCCAAATAGAAGTGGATACACTAGTTCAACATGGAAACCAATTAGATGGAAAAATGATACTATTGATTTTCTAGTTGCAAAGAAGACTAGAACAATTTTCAAACTGAAAACTACTTCTAATGATACAATTTGACTTCTTTAGAGAATTCCAATCATTAAACAGTTATTCTTGAAAATTTCAACCATTAACTTTAGTAGAGAAATAAATCAATGAAACAAGAGACCCCAAAATTTCTTGGGACAAAACCCCACAAGGGGGAAAACATGATAATCTTTCCTTATGAGAGAGATAGTTCAATTCATCAAAATGTACATCAAAATATTCCAGTCAAAGGTCAATCGCTGACCAGATTAATTTTCTAGTCAAATAGAGTCAAAGGAGAGAGAGAGAGTATGCACTTTGCTTACTAGTCAATCAAAGGGATGAATTTAAGCTTGCAGTAGCTCAATGAAAGGGGGATGAAATTTGGTACGTAATGCCTCAGTCAAACTACAAGGTTTGACCTATGGTCAACCCTCAGATAATACCCAGAACATGAATAAGATCTCCGTCAATAACCAATCAATAATTCAAAGAATATTCGACCTCCAAATCGAGTCAAAAAATTTGTTAAACAACTGCAAGAAATCCCAGTCAACATTGGTCAAAGCATAGAAAGGAGAGGTCAAGCTTTGGTGGAAACTTTATCTTCTTCCTCTTTCACGTGTGTGACCATAATCCTTATGATTGGTCGAATGAATGAGTGATGTTGTCATGCCAAATGAGGTCCAACGAATGCCAATTTATATGTGTGTCATGATGTGGATTTTGACCTTGGGGTCAAACCCCTTCAAGTGGTTGGGCTGACTTGTCCAATTGAGGCCGACTTGGATAACTAGAAAATTAATAATTTCTCCTTTAATTTTGACCATGAAAATACCAACCGCAACTACTGTTTTTCAACACTCCCTCTTAGCTAGGGAGGTATTGTTAATTCTCTCTCAAGATCAATCTCCCCGACCAATCCATTGGTCTCTCTATAATGATCTAAGGGAGAGATCACAAAATCATATGTACAAGACTCATCGTAAATAAATATACATAGCAACAAGATCATCTAACAAGCCAAAACCAATGGCATCAAGGTTATAACCCAACTGACCATGGGATCAACTAATGAGGCGAAACTCTCCAACCATATGAAATGGTTTCCTAGTCAACCACAATAACCCAAGAGAGCACTCAAAATCAATATTTTTGATGAAGCCCACTTGGTATCTTAGTTAAACACAATGACTTAAGGGATTACTCCAAGCCTCAAGCCAAACTCCCCAACTATATTGGTTTCTTAGTCAATCTCAATGACCTAAGGGAGTAACCAGGACAATCTTACTAACCAAAACCATGGTCTCTCAGCTAAGCCCAAGGAATATTGTCAATACCATGATGATATGCAATCAATTCTCCCTCTCTCCAAGGGAGGGATTTTCATCCACTCCAAGTTTTTATCTGGAATAAGAAAATTTCATATGGGACAATGGCTTTGTCAAAACATCAACAACTTTCTCATAAGTAGGGATGTATTCGAGCCTCACAACTCCTCTCTAGATAATATTCTAGATGTAATGATACTTGATCTTAATGTGCTTCGACCTGTCATGAAAAACTAGATTCTCAGAAAGCTTTACGCAACCTTGATTATCACAATATACCACGATCGATTCCAACACTTGACCAAACAAACTAACAAACAATTTTTGAAGCCAAATTGCTTCACAACAAGAAGGACATGCAATTATACATTCAGTCTCAACGATACTAAGAGCAACATAAGTATTCTTCTTACTTGACCATGATATTAGAGCAGATCCCAAGCTAAAACAAAAACCAAAAGTGCTCTTTCTATCTCCAGTGCATTCAACCCAATCAACATCTATAAAACCATCAACTGCCATTCTCCATTAGTAACATATCTCAAACCATAATCAATGGTGCCATGTAGATATCTCAATATATTTTTCACTGCAACCCAATGCACATGTCGAGGCTCAACCAAGGATTGGCTCAATGTGTTCACAGCATAGTAGATATCATGTTTGGCGTTAACCAGATAGTTCAATGAGCCAATCAATTTTTGGTACATAGAGGGATCAACCAGATCAAAATCATAGTCTCACAATTTCTTCAAATTTTTCACCATGGGAGTGTCCATTGACCTACAATCCATCATGCCAAATTTATGAAGGATCTTGACTATGTACTTTCCTTGCCTAACAAAAATTTCACCAGGCTTTTGCCATATTTCCAATCCCAAATAGTAATGCATAAGACCAATATCCTTCATCTCAAATTCAAAAATTAGCTCCCTCTTACACTGGACAATGAGATTCTCAACACCTATCAAAAATAGATCATTGACATACAACAAAAAATTCAAGGGTTCACCTTCAACAACTTTGAAGTACATATTTATATCAACATTACTCTTTCTGAAACCAACACTCAACAAATAACCATCAATATGAGAGTACCATGCACGAGGAGCTTGCTTGAGCACATACAAGGCTTTCTTCAATTTACAAACATGTGTCTCTCTATTATGAATCTCAAAGCCTTGAGGCTATTCAATATATACTTCCTCTTCAATGAATCCATTAAGAAAAGTAGTTTTAACACCCATTTGATGCAATTTCCAGCCTATAATAGAAGCAAGAGAAATAATAGATATAATAGAAGAGTACCTAGTAACAAGAGAAAATATATCTTCATAATTTTCTTCCTCTTTCTAGGGGAATCCATGGACCATAAATATTGCCTTGTACTTTTCAATGCTTTCATCAATTACATGCTTTATTTTCTAGATCCATTTGGAAGACACAACATATTTTCCTTCAGGTCTTGGCACAATTTCCCATACATTATTCTTCAAAATGGATCGGTACTCTTCAATCATAGCATCTCTCCAAACTTGATGTTCAACTGCCTCTTCATAGGTGGATGGCTTATCTTCAATGATCTTACACATCAATGCTGCATAACCTAAATACTTATTTGGCCTCTTGCTTTCTCTAAAGGTGCCACGAGTTGTTTCATGTCCTTCTACTTCTTTTAAAGTTATTTCAAGCCAAGATGGTATTTTTCTTGTCTCAGGTACAATGACTCTTGGTGATTCAATAGATTCATGTTGTTCATTTGACTCTTCAAGAGGATCTTGTTCCATAGGTTCATGTTCTTTAGGTTTTGATTCCACATTCTTAGGAGCCATTTGCATCTCATCATCAGAGTCCAAGTATGATCCTTTGGACTTCCAAAAGGAAACATCTCATAAAAATGACGTCCGTGCTAGTTTCACTTGATCGTTGTCTTGGTAAATAGATTCTAAAAGATTTTAAATATTCACTTAGCCAGCAAAAGTTCCCTTCTTCCCAAAAGGATCCAACTTTTTCCTTGTCTCCTTGGTCACATGAATATAAATAGGACAACCAAAAATTCTTAAATGTTCAACATTGGGCTTCTCACCTATGAAGACTTGAGTCAGGAGTCTCATATTCTAAGATTTGATTAGGACATCTATTTTGAATGTAAACAACTGCCTTTGAAGCTTCTCCCTAGAGAAATATAGGCAACTCTTGATCATGAAGCATGGCTTTAACAACTTCCATAATAGTTTTGTTTTTCCTTTCAACAACAACATTTTATTGAGGATTGTAGTGAACTATCAACTCCCTCATAATTCCAACATCCTTTCAGAAAGCAATGAGATTGTTGGATACATATTCTCCTCCATTGTTACATCTAAAAGTCTTGATCCTTCTTCCTGTAGCATTTTCAACCCGTGCCTTGAATTCTTGAAAATTTTCAAACACTTCATCCTTGGAATTCAAGAAACAAATCCATGTTTTATGAGAGTAATCATCGATGAATGCGACATAGTACAAATAACCACCCAAGGATTTATTAGACATAGGTCCACAAACATCAAAATGTATAAGATCCAATATTCCATTGGACTTACTATCACTACTAGTAAATCATCCTTTTGACATTTTCCCCAGGAGCACATCCTTTGCAAACTCCATCATGTTCAATCTTCATTTTAGGTACACCTTTAACAAAATATTTCATTATATTCAAAGCTTTGTAATGAACATGAGCGTACCTTCGATGCCATAGTTCACAATGATCAGAGGTCTCAAAGCTTGAAATGAACAATGAAGGAGATGATATAGGCCTCCTATTCGTACATTAATGGCTGTAGCATATTCAAAGGAGGAGTCTTTCTTCCATACTAGAACTTAACCATCAATGAAGACAATTTTATATCCTTTATATTCAAAAGATGAAATGGATAACAAATTCTTCTTCAAAGTAGGAACATATAAAATATTGTTAATATAGACATTACCTCTTGATTCCAATTGGAAGGATGATGAACCAATGCCTTTGACTTCGTACTTGCCATTGTCTCTAAGCTCCACCCTTTGAGATATATTCTTCTCAACTAATTCATAGATATTATCAAGACTTCTAGTCATGTTCCTAGAGGCATCACTGTCCACTAGCCAAATTTTTTCATGACCTATAATAGAACCCGTGAAATCAGAATAAAAGGAATATTCATCATTATCAGAATATTTTTTCCTAGGCCTCCTCTTGAATGAAGGTACATTAAGATCAACTGCAGAAGCATGTTATTCCCTTTCATTTTTCGATCTTCATCTTATTTTTTGACATGTCCCTTATTTATTGAGAGGGAGGAGGAGGTATTCTTTGTGGTGCAGGTCCTCTTCTTGGAGCAGCTCTTGGAGCAGGTCTTAAAGCATGTATTCTACCTGAGCTTCTTTGAAATCTTCCAAAATTTCTTCTTCCCTTATTATTCTTTGAGTAGGTTGGAAAAGCTTGAGAATCTTCACTTGGATTTGGAATCTTTCCTTTATTCATGAGCCTATATTCTTCTTGAGTGCAAGCAACCCATAGTTTATCAAAGGTAGGTGCATTTTCTCTGTCACTGATACTTGATGCAAAAGAATCCAAGGAGTCAAGTAGACCTTTGAGTGCTATAGATACAAGTTCCTTATCAAGTACATTTTTATCAATAACTTTGAGTTGATTTCTTCATTGAGATACTCTTACGAAGTATGATGCCATTGTATCATTCTTTGTCATATTAACATCACGAAGACGATTCCTTAGACTTATAGATTGACTAATGTTGTTGATGGTGTATAATATAGTGAGAGAATCATACATTTCCTTGGAAGATTTAAGATCAACAATATAAGGAATTATATGATCTCTAGCAGATTCCATAATGATGCTCATGGAAATGATGTCATCTTCTTGGAACTTTCTTTTTCCTACTTGATCAACTGGTTCAGTAACTTTTCCTTTCACAGCACCCAAGACCTTATGCCTTACAAGAACAAGTTCAATTCTAGTCTTCCATGCTCTGAAGTTTGTAGCTCCCTCAATCTTGTTTTCTGCCTTCATAAAGGAATTCGTGATGAAGATGACCAATCAAGACAAAATATGTAGGATCTCAATGCTCTTTAAGGTGATCTCAATGCTCTTTTCCTTCACAAAAGCTCTAATACCATGTTGATTTTCTAGTTGCAAACAAGACTAAAAGAATTTTCAAACTAATAACTACTTCCAATGATACAATTTGATTTCTTTAGAGCATTCCAATATTTAAACAATTATACTTGAAAATTCAACCATTAACTTCAGTAGAGAAATAGAGAGCACAATAAATACAATGTACATCTAAATGATAGAGAGATTTCAATTCGTCAAAATGTACATAAAAATATATTCTAGTCAAAGGTCAACCCTTGACCACATTAATTTCCAAGCCAAACAAAGAAAAGGAGAGAGAAAGTTTTCACTTTGTTTACTAGTCAAAGTCTGGTCAAAGGGCCAAATTTCGACCTATAGCAACTCAGTTAAAGGGGGCCAAAATTCAGTTTATAATGCCTCAGTCAAACTATAAGGTTTGACCTACAGTTAACCCCTGGTTAACGCCTAGATCATGAACAAAATCTCCATCAACGAACAATCAACAAATCAGAGAATATTCGGCCTCTAAATCCAGTCAATAACTCGGTCAAAAAAATAAGAAGATCCAAGTCAACGCTGATCAAATCAGAGATAAGAGAGGTCAAAATTTGTTGGAAACTTTGGTCTTCTTCCTTCTTCACATGTATGAACATAACTCCCTGTCATTGGTTGAATGAATGAATGATGTTGTGATGCCAAATGAGGTCCAACGAATGCCAATTTATATGTGTGTCAAGAGGTGGGTTTGAACTTGGGGTCAAACCCCTTCAAGTGGCGGGGTCGACTTGGACAACTGGAAAATAAATAATTTATCCTTTAATTTTGACCATTAAAATACCAACCACAACTACTATTTTTCAATAGTTGCAACACAATTACGAATAATTACTATTATTCAAAAGGGTATGGAATTTGATGGTTTTTAGGCATCTCATGGGAATGGGGGCACAAAAAGAGCTCATGTATCTAAGAGTTCAAACTCATAAAAAGAGGCTTAAAAAATGGAAGTAGGAAGAGAATTGGAAATGGTTCTTATTGAACCAAACTTGGATGGTTGGCAAAAAGTACAAAATAAGAAAGACAAAAAAGAGAAGTTAAGTGACAATTACCACACTTCATTTTTTTCCCTTGTTTTAACATTTTTTCTACAATTGTTTTTCCCTTTCTAGCTCAATGTCGTGAGGCATATTTCTGGAATGCTTATAGCATATGCAAAATGTAATTTTATTTCTTAAATATGAATAAAATTATGGGTGTCTTTTCTTCGAAAAATAAAATAAAATATTTATTTACTATTATTTCTTGTTTCTTATTTTCATTTTTTTGAATAGAAATTAGAAATGAATAATTTGGAAGTGATTTCTCCCTTACAAACAATATCAATATCATTTTTGGGCCATCCTTCATTGATATTTATTTAAAATGCCTCTTTTGATAGGGGCTTGTGATGTAGTTGAAGCCTATACCCATTTTCCAAATGTGGAATCCTATTGTCATCAATGGTATGGAGCTCAATGGAGTCATTATCATATATGGTATCAACCTCATATGGCCCAAGCCAACAAAAGCGGAATTTTCATTTGAAGTCCTTAAATCTCTAGTCAAACAACAAGGCCCAATACATAAATTTGAATCCTTTCCTCTATATGAAATTGCCATGCCATTGGGTTCTCTATTGCTGAGTAATAGTTGTTTGTTGTGGCTTGGCAAAGTTCATTTAAGTCATTATTATGAAGAAATCGTTCTCATTGTGCCTTAGATAAGATCATGCCAAGTTATATTACTATCCTTAAGGTCTGTACCTCTATCTCTATCGATAATAAGATTCTCCTTCCATATACTATTTCATATGGAGTACAATCGATGGTATTTCACCATGTTGTCCAGTAAGCCCATAATGCTTTAAGAAGTCTATCAACCCAGTCCTTGAGGTGTAGTTAAACAATCTTTGTTATGATGGCCTCAATGATATTATTTGTCCCTCCCACTTGTCCATTTGCATGTGGATGATATGGCGTTGTCACCATGTGTTTGGTCGTAGAGGATTCTGTGATGTCTTGTATGAGTCTTGAAGTGAATTGTGCTCCTCCATGGAGGAACAAAGATTTTTTCATGGAGGAAGTGTGAAACTACTTGTTTTGTTATGAATGGGAGTTCCGTTGCTTCCGTCCATTTTGTAACGTAATTTGTGTAGAGTAAAATGTAGGAGCTTTGCATACTAGAATGTAGGAGTTCCATCAAGACAGAGGGTTAATGGGTTTAATGAAATCAATAGCCGATGTCTCAAAGGTTTCTACCACTAACTTGTTGAGTGTGTGTCATAATTAATGTCAAAATTGGGAGATATGATGCAAAGAATGCTATCATTGATTTCAATAGTGTTGTTCGTGTTGTCATTAACAATATCTAACTTGATGTTAAGGATGAAGTTGTAGTTTGAGAAACCTGTCTTTGAAGGCAATTCTTCTCTAGTTCCCTAGTACAAATGAGAATGAAAGGGGAATGGTTTAATAAATTGTTCCAATACCTTTCCAATGATATATGGTACTTATTCTAACTCAAAAGGATCGAGGAGAAAAGCACATTTGAAGTGAGTGAGATCAAGAAAGGTTCTAGCTTGTTCAAAGTTTCGGTATAGTAGGTTAGAGCTCGGGCTGGTATGGACTAGGCCGAGGATTGGCATGAGCCTAATTAGGTATGCATGGAGCATGAGCTTGTGTAGATAAGATCAGTAAGGTGGGGACTAGTAGGACCCACAACGTTCAAGCGCGGAGCAATGTAGACTCACTTGGAAGGTGAGGAGAGGTATGGTGTATTATAGTCCAAGTCTAGTATAGATAAGCTCGATAAGCCGAGGATTGGTAAAAGGGCCCACATCAATATAGCATGGCCTAATATAGATAAGCTTGGTGGGTAGGGGACCTGTAGAAGAGTGCACAACATAGTTTGGTATATGAAATTCGAAAAAGGCCTAAAATTGTTATGACTAGAAAATAAAGGTTTACTGTGAACTTGGCCTATCTTAATCATGGCCACTAATCCATCTTTGAATGCTAAATAAAATTAATTAATTGGCTATTGAATGTTGATTTTTGAGTATCTTTGGAGGTACTCCAAGCCCTATGGTTCAATATTTGGAGGGTGAAGCACCACAAAAGTCATTTATGGGCTTGGAACCCACGGTTGGGGTTTTGGACCCATCTATGTTTGGGCCAAAAGCATGGAGAATTTTGGACATGTGACAGATGGAGATGATAGAGGATGGCAAGGAGAATCCAATTCTTTGAAAATCATCAAAATTTGAGATGTCCTTGATGAGATATGAATTTTTGAAGTTGACAATGAAAATTTGGACAATTAAGTCATGTAGGCTTGAAATGGTTAAGTCCAAAAGTAATGTTTATTGGGTAATTCGATGAGCCATTCATATGTGTATAAATATAAGATGAATGTAATCATTTTAGACATCCAAATTTGCATCCATTCTTGTGATAAGACATCTTTGAGGCAACATTAGATTTGAGGACAAAATGTGGGAGAGAAGGGCTATTCTAGGCATGTCCGTTTTCTAATTACAGGTCTAAGATATTACAGAGGAAGCCACATTGCTTAAGGGATGTTTTGGGTGGTGTATAAGTTTGATCCTTATGAAATCCTTCTCCCACAAATTAAGTCTCATCTAGGAGGAGCTCCAATAGCTAGGTTGTAGGTCTAAAGAGTACTGTTCAGGAGGCCGAGGAACAACATAAGGTTGCAGGTAAGTTGTTGAGTGAGCAAATGGCTGTAGGGAAGCACTTTGAGGCCTAGAAGGTTGAAAAAATAGTAGCGAAGGAGAAAGTATAGGTTTGGGATAAGGACACGTAGTTTGGGAGGTTTGGTAGTGAAGAAAAGAGGGTTGTAGGGGGAAGCTAGGAATCCATAACCAGTAACCTAAAGTGCAGAGAAGAAACACTAGCCCTTGAGTTAGCAGAGGTATGTATTTATGTAGTATTGGATGCTAGTTGGATGGTCCATGTGTGGATAGTTTTGTTGCATCCTTTGGGAGCTAATTGGAGGACTTGACATGGTGGTTAGAAGCCCCTCCTAGGAGAAGATCTCACAGTGGAGTATTGGGCATCATTAGACCAGTGAAGGGCAGGGTGTTGGCAGTCCAATGTAGCCCTTGACAAGCAGTCATAAAGAGAGGTTGACAACTGAAGGTTGGGTTAAGTTGTTGGAGACTAATGTGCAGTACATTAATGGAATAATAGATTGGTAGATTGGAGCTCAGGTGTTGGCTAACCTAGAAGAGCAAATTGGATCAACTCGTGTTCATTGAAGTAGAAGTGACTTGCAACAGTGATAGGTGACAACCCTCCTAGTGATCTAGGTGGATATTTGTGGTGTTATAGACATTTTTGGGCACTTCAACCCCAATCATAAATGTCCATAAACTGAGGGCTCCTAAGTCCCTAAAAGTGTTGCTTCACTGCCTAAAGGAACAAGGTCAGCTGATTACATCATCTTTCAGAAGTTCTCCACTAAAAACTGCTCATAAATGGTCAAAATTGGACCATACTGAAAACCCAGTGCAGAGGGTGCGATGCATACTAAATGGCTCCTCTGTAGGGTGCGATGGTTGGGAATGGATAAATGGAAGGGACAAAATGCGAGGTGGAAGATCATGGAATCTTCCAGAAGCTCCCCTCTGACACTTGCCTCTCTTTTTTTGACCAGGGATGAGTAAGAGATCATCATTCTCCAAGTGGAAGCAGGAACTATCAGAGAGAGGACAATAATCAAGACCCCAAAAGATGACTCACCTCCCTACAATCATCTATATATGGATCCCTCATCAGAGAGATCCAAACGCTGGAATCTTGTATCTTGTAGAGAAGTGTTGTTGGTTTTTTGGTGTATATTCATAGTGTTGGGTGATCTAAGCTTTTACTTGAGGTGAAGAAGGGCTTTCTTGCTGGAGGATGATGCTGGGTTAGAACATATGGTTGTAATCCTCTTGCTACTTTTCATCTTAATAAAGATATTCAAGTTTTCCTCCATATTCTTGTATGTTTGTTTATATATGCATTTGTATGGTTAACACATATATGGTCCTGTGTTATTTATGAATATAGATCTTTGTTCTTCGATAGTAGTATGTTGTTGTGATTCCATAGGTGCTCTTTGAAGCTGGGCAGACGAAGAAGAAGAGGCAAAGCTCTATTAGGAAGGAGAGGAATCAAACGAGGAAATCAAGCGCAAGACTAAGGTTGGTCTCCTTTGTTCCACTCTTATCTATTTCCATAAAGGAAAACGAAAGTAGACTTTACTTGTTTGTTTCTAAGATAGCTACCAGTCTTAGTGGGAATAGCATCATCCGAGTGGACACTATTTTTCAGTAACAAAATGGCGACTCCACTGGGGAGCGAGTAGATTGTTTGTTAGCCTATCTTTGTTTCTTTTATAAACTTACAAACGAAGCCTGAAGCCAAGCCAGCTAGCCTTCGAACTGCATTTGTTATACAAATGCAAAGTAGATCAATGCTGCTTCAATCTATCTCTGGGTTTTGTTTATGAATTAAACAATCGATCTGCAAACAGTCTAATTTCCCTAAGTGGTGGCTCTAGTAACCTCCTTAGATCAACCCTTGTGATTTACATATACTGAACATCACTTACTCGACCAAAATCCTTGAACTGAATTGCAAATTGTGAGTAAAAATTCGTTTAAAGTCTCACATTGGTACCATCGCACCCTGCCTTCAAGGCAGTCTGTATGCATCACACTTCTCGAGTGCAGTAGGTGCGCTGCATACTGAATTCACTATGTGACAGGTGCGATGGTCAGGGAAGGTTAACTTTACCTTTAGAATTTGGTTTTTCCTCACTATTTTAAGTCCTATTCAGGAGTTTTGCTGTCTGTGGTCAGTGTATCTCTGTAAAAACCCCCTTCTCTTACATTATTCCGCCTCTGTAGTGCAAAGAACTGTAAGTGTTTTTATGTATTGTGCGCCATTTTCAGTTCTCTCTTGCAAAGAAGTAGCATAGTCGAACTGTCGTTTCTTTATCTGAAAGTGTCGTAGCTGTCGTTTTCAGTTATAAAAGAGAATCCCATTGTTCTTGATAGTCGATTATACAGTTACTATTGCATATGATTTGAATTAATAGTTTTTAAAGTGTCAAAAAGCAATTTTCATTTTGAAATCGCAAAGTGTCTCTCTTACCTTCACTTCATTTTGAAAAGAAATTTGTGAGTATTGTCACTTTGAAAATAATTCAGATTTGCACTTAGCTTTCTTATCATCATTCATACATTAAGAAGGCTGAAAAACAAATACATGCATGTGCATTTGCATTTAGACTGCTTGATTTGATTTAGGACAGTGCATTTAACGTGTGCTATGTGCTCTTTGCTGAAAGATTCTTAACTTTCTTTCCCTAGTAGCTAGGATTTTCATTGCCAAAAGAAGATTAAACGTTTGTTTATCATCTTAGACTACATTTTAGGAATTGTATACACATCACGCGGTGAACCTGAAAGGAAAAATTTTAAGCAAGATCAACTTAAAATAAATTTAATGAATCTAACAACGCTTTGGAACCTAACACACAACATCTAGAGGTCTAGGCTAGAGACATATTCCGGTGTCGTAAAACCTGGTAACTGTTGTTTTCATTGTTGGTTGGGTGATTCCTCCACTCTGAGACGGCAAGTGCCAGTACGGACTTGTGCTCCCACATACCGTCGAGTAATATTTTGGGAGACCACAATAGGCTGCATCCTTTATCCTTAGGAAGCCGTGTCTGTTGCCCTATCGATTGCAATGCACTGAACACAGCATTCAGGAAGATTGACTACCGTACCGTAAAAAGTATTTTGCAGTTTTGCTATTGGTTTGGTAATCCCCTTTACCTAGATCTCCAGAGAAGTCTATTTTGCTCCTTTTCAGACTCCTTAAAAGAAAAGGTCCTCTGAGCACTTGTCACTTCAGGCTCAATAAAAATCGAAGGCGACTAGAGTCATCTTTTGTTTTTTCTCAACTCTTTAAAATTGAAAAAGCAAGTTGTGTCAAAGCGTCTAAAATTTATTTTAATCGGAATAACATCACAAATTCCCTCGTGGGTCTTTAGCTTGAGAAAATGGAGTCTACCAACCAAGGATGTCCCCTTGGAGGAAATCCTAGTCCCTTCTCCTCTTGGGGAGATGTAGGTGCACCCCATATGGCAACATTGTCACTTCCAGGGTTGACGATTGGTTTGCCTGTCTGGCTCTTCTCTACCTCTGTCATTCAGAATACCGTAATTCCTAAACAGTCTAGTCAGCAACTAGATGATACCAGAGTTTCCTCCCAACCTTCTACTTCGTCTGATTTCCCCTCCTCCTTCCTCTTCGCTTGATAAAGCTGGTAAAGCTAACAATCAAGTAGCTGAGAAGAAGAAGAAGCAGAAAGAGAAAAAGGAACCAAAATCGAAAGGGGGCAACCAAACATCATCTAGCGAAAATCCTCACACCGCACCGTCTAAACCTAAATATCCTTGTGTCATTTGCAATGGAGACCACTATCACCGAGATTTTCCCTGCATCCCACAGATCCTAAGGGACTGGTCTCCTCATTTGCACAATTCGGTGGCATCAAACTCTGACGATCATGTTGAATGCACACCATCAACCAGTGAAAGTGAAGCACCTGGATAGAAAAGGAATCCCAGATTTCCTTGTAAATTGTGTGAAGGCAATCATGCTGTCCGCCGTTGTCCCTTCCTTGACGAAGCTAAAAGAGTTTTGGATGACCGTCTTGCTTCACCGCTACGGCTCCCTCCTGCATATAAAAAACTCTTGCCAAGTCCACCATTGGTTGAAAATCTGGCTGGCCTGTCATTGTGGTCGGACAAAGTGTCTATCATTGAAAATGAACCCTCTGAATCCATACCAGATGAAAGTCAAAAGGTCGAGACGACAGTTGACCCAGTGTTGCCTTCAGAGTGTTCATCTTCAAATGATACCGTCACTGAAGAGAAAGAGAACGACATCGTTCAAATTCCTTTCATAAACACAGACTCCGATGAACTTGGGGGCAGTCCACCCGTTCCTTTATCGTAGGAAGGAAGTTTATCAGAGTCATATCCAACCATCTACTCGGTCCCACCACCAAGCAACCTAGTTGCTTCCTTCTACTGGAATCTACTAGGCAGACCCCGTTTACCAGCTAGTGTACCATTCAGAATCATTGTACAAGCTTACAGAATGGTCATGGCTGGTACCATCATTGATGAAGGGGCTTCTGTGAGTATCCTTTCCTCAACTGCTTGGAAAGCACTTGGTTTGCCATCGCTTTTGCCTGAAATGAGAAATATGACAGGCTTCGACAAGGGAACCAGTCGACCATTAGGGATCCTTCCAAATGTACCCATTACTTTGAGAAGGAAAACCATTCACATGAATGTAATGGTAGTTCAAGGACCCTTGGATTATAATCTACTCCTTGGACGCGACTATATTTATTGCATGGGATCCATCGTCTCCTCACTCTTTAGAGTACTGTGTTTTCCACACGAACGCAAAATGGTCAAGCTTGTAAACCAAATGTCATTTCCCGGTTCACACATCGCAAATAGTCAAATACCATCCCTAAATGGTCTTTTCATGCAAGGAATGTCTCATCGATCTCCAGTCCGTCCACCTGATGAGCATGAGTGATTCAGGAGGATGTGACTGAAACCCAGGGGGCATGCACCCTGGTCTGTTTCGGCAGGAAAACCTTGGGTATAGAGTGGTTTTTCGCGGAGGATATATGACTAGCCTGACACACCCATCCTCACAGGAAAATGGGATTAGGCTGGAATAAGATACCTTCGTTAAAGTTATGTGAGTGGCATGCGTTTGCACCACTCACCTTTGTCTATTTCGGTAGACATCACCAAGAAAGCATTCTGTCTGCTACGCGGGGAACTTTCATGGTAACCTGGGAATTTTTCGCTATCCCTGGGGGCATGCAAACCTTTCCGCATGCAAGCGAAGAGCTACTATTTATTTTTTAAATTTGTAGGACCTCTAACCCTTTAAACCCGTAAGGTTGGTCTTTTCCTAGCTTGCATAAAGAAAGGATCTAGGGCAAAGCTTTAAAAGGTGCAAGCCCCTTCAAAATGGCATCTTGAATGAGACATCCTTATCATATGACTGGCGAGTAGTGTTACCGCAGGGTTCAAGCTTGTTAAAAAATAAACCCCCCACGAGTAGTTTTAGCACATAGTTCAAGCTCGTTAAAAAATAAACATAAGTCATGAGCAAATGTTTCCCCCCAGAGTTTAAGCTCATTAAAAAATGAACCAGTAAATAACCATTGTGAATGCCTTATCGCCAGCTTTTGAGCCTTGGTCGTGTTCTCATCATCACCTCCACTCTGTTTTTAGCCGATCGTTCACCTCCATATGATTGTTTACCCTTTTGAGGAACATATGCGAAGAGTGATTCTACTAGCCATCCTTGTGACACTGCCGTGATTGGAAAATTCCAAACCTTACCTGGAATCAGCTACTACCCGAAATCATCACTCGTTCCTCGAAAACGAGTCTCCTTTAAGCTCTTTTCAACTGACTCGTAAAATATGAAAAGATTGCCGAGCGATTAGCCTCTCTGGCTCGTTAAAGTCATCAGAAGTGCTATCCCTCCTTTAGATTTTAATCTTTTTGGATTTGAGGGATTGTTACACAAAAAGATCGAGCGCTTGTCTTGTTCGGCTTGTTAAAACTATCGAAAATTCATCCCTTTCATATTATTTTACACTTTTCAGACTTAAGGGATTACATGACGAAAAAGAATCTTTGGATTCTCCTTTCCGTCCCTTTCAGACTCTCTAGAATTGAAAGGACCGAGTTATCTTTGTCGTTAAACTCGTTAAAACCGAATAGCGACAAACTCATCCAAATGGATGAGAACGAGTTTCACTGCCGCTAGGCTCGCTAAAATATAGCGACAGGCTCGCCGGAAGGGAGGATTATAGAACAAGCATATGTTATCCTCCTCAAGCTTGACAAAAATAAAGAGGTACTGGTCAGCAATGGTTGGGGAAAATTGGGAAGAAAACTTGAAAAAGCTTTATTGGTAGCAAGTCGCTCTTGAACATGACACTTTCCTTCCGCATCCAAGCTAGGTTGGGTTGTTCCGTTCACTGGTCATCACCATTGGTCCATCACACCATCCATATTTCGGGTTAATGCTACTAATCCATCGTCAGTGTCACCGATATGTTCAAGAGAAGTCATTCAAACAATTCGCCTGTGTCTCACCCCTTACAATACATTCATGCTCCATTCCTTCATGACCGCCACCCTGAACCCTGTATCATCAGATTGTTTTCACCTCCAAAATCATTTGCTTCGTTCTGTGTCATTGATGTGGGATTCATTAAGGCCCTCCTGCAACGGGTCACTTCTTGTCGACATCAGCTCATTATCCAAGAAGTTGACTTAGGAACAACCCTTTCAGTACTTTGAAGCTTGCATGCCTCAATGGAAAGTTTCTCACTTTTGGCGACAGGTTACATCAATGGCCTTCGACCGAGAGATTTTACGTGGTGTTCGATGCCAAGTCCTTTTTCACACCACGTGAATTGTCTGTAGTACCTTAAGGGTTATTGTCATTATTGGTGATTCCTCTCATGCCTGTTAACAACTTACATCATTGGCTGGTAATCAGGCAATGTCTTTCCATGTTCGACTCCAGAACATTTTTCACATGGATCGACTTGTACTTCGAGTGAAGATTGAACGAGTTTTGAAGACCCCAGATCTAGTTTCATCCATCCGGGCTGCGATATATTCATGAATATAAAAACATCAAATGTACATCATTGCCGAATAGATGATCATCCAAATAAAAGGATGATGAGTCCGAATCATCAGTCTGCCACACAGACGATTGTCTGTCCTATGTACATGAAAATGAATTTATAAAGCTGAGCTTGGGAACGCCCGCCTCAGCTAGATCATAAAAAATGTTGTCAAGATAATGTATTGTATTGTATCTTATTACAGGTCACCTCCCAGCTCGAAAAAACTCCGGATCCTCATGGTAAAGCATTTCACTCGACATCAAAAAGATTAACGACCTCATGCTTTAGGGGGAAACTGTTATAGACATTTTTGGGAACTTCAACCCCAATCATAAATGTCCATAAACTGAGGGTTCCTAAGTCCCTAAAAGTGTTGTTTCACTTCCTAAAGGAACAAGGTCAGCTGATTACATCATCTCCCAAAATTTCTCCACTAAAAACTGCTCATAAATGGTCAAAACTGGACCATACTGAAAACCCAGTGTAGAGGGTATAGGGTGCGATGCATACTGAATGGCTCCTCTGTAGGGTGCGATGGTCAGGAATGGACAAATGGTAGGGACAAAATGTGAGGTGGAAGATCATGGAATCTTCCAGAAGCTTCCCCTCTGACACTTGCCTCTCTATTTTCGACCAGGGATGAGTAAGAGATCATCATTCTCCAAGTGGAAGCAGGAACTATCAGAGAGAGGACACTAATCAAGGCCCCAAAAGATGACTCACCTCCCTACAATCATCTATATATGGATCCCTCATCAGAGAGATCTAGAGGCTGGAATCTTGTATCTTGTAGAGAAGTGTTGTTGGTTTTCTGGTGTATATTCATAGTGTTGGGTGATCTAAGCTTTACTTGAGGTGAAGAAGGGATTTCTTGCTGGACGATGATGCTGGGTCAGAACATATGGTTGTAATCCTCTTGCTATTCTTGATCTTAATAAAGCTATTCATGTTTTCCTCCATATTCTTGTATGTTTGTTTATATATGCATTTGTATGGTTAACACATATCTGGTCCTGTGTTATTTATGAATATAGATCATTGTTCTTCAATAGTAATATGTTGCTATGATTCCACAGGTGCTCTCTGAAGCTGGGCAGACGAAGAAGAAGCGGCAAAGTTTTATCAGGATGGAGAGGAATCAAACGAGGAAATCAAGCGCAAGACTAAGGTTGGTCTCCTTTGTTCCACTCTTATCTATGTCCATAAAGGAAAACGAAAGTAGACTTTACTTGTTTGTTTCTAAGATAGCTACCAGTCTTAGTGGGAATAGCAGCATTCGAGTGGACACTATTCTCGGTAACAGGTGGCCACCTTCCAATTCCACTTGGACCCCCACCATTGTTTCTTTCAGTTTTTTAGTTTCCTTATTTGTAGCATAATTTACTATTTTTGGCAATTTTTCGGGTCCTGAACTTTCTGAGCCGTTTTGAGGCCCTAAATGACTTTTTTTGGGAAACTTGGGAGCAACATAGGTCCATGGACCAATGTTTCTCTTCCCAAAGTTGTAGTCCTTAGATATATCTTTCTAACAAGGTATTGTGCACGTCAAACGAAGATTGTATGCCAAAGTTACGACCCTGGGAAGTTGATGTACCAATTTACCCAAAACGGGGCCCATAGTTTGGCACTTCATCTCCTAGGGTTAGGGTTTTGGATGTTTATGGTTTTCAATTGTTTCTCAACAATAAATAGGCCTTCGAGCCTCATTGTAAGACGGTTCAGTGACATGTAGCCGCCACATCTCTCCTAAGAGATAAGCTACCATCGCCCGAGCTAGTTTATTTCCATTTCTGTTTGTAGAATATTTTAGTATTTTACATTAATGAAATGAAGTATTATTCTTGTTGTATCTCTATCTTTATGGTTATCTCTATAATTTGTTGCGTCCCTGTTTAAATATGGATCAGTGGTATCAGAGCGGTCTACTCTTTCTCTGTTTTTCTTTGCATGTCCTTGTTATAGACATATTTGGGCACTGCAACCCCAATCACATATGTCGATAAAGCAAGGTCTCTTAAACCACTTAAAGTGTTGTTTCAAACCCTAAAGGATCATGGTCAATTGATTACATTGTTTCCTAGAAGTTCTCCCTGAAAAACCACTCAGAACTGGTCAAAACTGGACCATACAGACTGCTCAGTGCTAAGGGTGTGATGCATACTGGCTGTTATACTGGCCAGGTGCGATGCATACTGAAAGATCCTTCTGTAGGGTGCGATGGGCGAGAGTAGATAAATGGCAGAGACATTTTTCTAAGTGGAAACCCAAAGAATCTTCTAGAAACTTCTCATATGACACTTGCCTCTCTGAATTCGCCCAGGGATGAGTAAGAGATCATGAAATCTCCAAGTGGAACCAAGAACTATCAGTGAAGTGACACTAATAAAAAACCCAGAAGCTGACTCACGCCTCTGCAAATATTTATATATGGATCCCTCAACTGAGAGATCTAGAGGCTGTAATTTTGTAATTTGTAAGGAAGTGCTGTTGGTTTCTCTTTGAGACATTGTATTGTTGGGTGATCTCGCTTTTCATGAGGTGAAGAGGGCTTTCATGCTGGGAGGATGATGCTAGATCAGACAACTGGGTTGTAATCCTCTCTTCTACTTCTACTATCCATAAATTATTTGAGTTTTCCTCCATATACTTGTGTATTTGTGAATCCTGTATTTGTGAATGCAATTGTATGGTTAATGTACTTCAAATTTTGCATTGTTTATGGTATTATAGATCTCTATGCTTTGATGGTGTTTTGTTGCTTTGCATCTACAGGTGTTCTTTAAAGTGGGACAAGTGAGAAAGGAGTGGCAAATTCTATCAAAGGAGAGAGGAAACAAACAAGGAGCCAAGCGAAAGATTAAGGTTGGTGCTCTCTGCTTCTCTCTTATCTACCATACATAAAGGAAAACACAAGTTACATTGAATTGTTTGTTTCTAAGATAGCTACCCGTCTTAGTGGGACTATCAGATCAAATAGACACTAGTTTTCCTAGAAACAAAATGGTGATTCCATTGGGAAGAAAATAGTTTGTTTGTTTGTTACTATTGTTTGCTTTATAAACTACAGACGAAGCTTGAAGTTAAGCCAACTAGCCTTGGAACTACTTTTGCTATGCAACTGCAAAATAGATCAACGCTGCTTCAGTCAATCTCCGGGTTGGTTTATGAACTGAACATCTGACTTTCAAACATCCTAAGTGCCCTAGCGGTAGCTCAATAACTTCATAAGATCATACCCCTATACTTTGTGTTTACTGTCTATCATAGCTTGGCTAAAATAACTGAACTTAGCTGCAAATTTTAAGCAAAAACCAAGCTAAGTTTCGTTCCCTGGTCCATCGCACTGTTTGTAACTGGCATTTTGGATGCATCGCACCTCCCATGTGTTGTAGGTGAGATGCATCCCTGTTTCCCTTAAGGACAGCTGCGATGATTGAATGAGACTGTTTCCCTCTCTGGAATTTGGTTTTTTCTTCATTGTTTTCAGCTCTATTCAGTAGTTTTGCTGCTTATGATCAGTATATCATTGTTGAAGCCTTCTTCCTTTACATTATTCAGCCTCCATTGATCAGGAATTGTGAATGTTTTTTTTTTTTTTTTTTTTTTTTTAATGTATTTTTCATCATTTACAGTCCTCCTTTGCAAAAAGTAGCTTAATCGAACTGTCGTCGTTTGATTCAAAAGTGTCGTAACTGTCGTTTTGAGTAAACAAGAAGAGTGTCGTAAAGTCTTCCTCTTCTAGATAGTTGATTGTACTTTTGTCATTGTATTTGATTTTAATTGTCAATATTGAAGTGTCGAAAGTAGTTTTCCATTCGAAATCGAAAGTGTTGTTTTAGTCTTCCTTTCATTTTGAAAAGAAATTGTTGAAGTGTCGCTTTGAAGAAAATAGTTCAGATCTATACTTAGTTTTCCTTTTTGGCATTCTCACATTAAGGAAGTGGAAAAACAAATACATACATGTGCATTTGCATTTAGACTGCATGCGGAAAATGATTTAGGAAAAGTGCATTTAGCGTGTGCTCTCTGCTCTCTGTTGAAAGAATTATACTTTTCTTTCCTTAGTAGCTAGGATTTTCATTGCTAAAAGAAAACAAATGACTGTTTATCATTTTAGATTGCATATTTAGGAATTTTACATCTACATCATGCGGTGAACCTTGAAAGACAAACTTCTTAAAAAAGATCAACTCTAAAATAAACCTCAATGAACATAAAAACGCTTTGGAACCTAACACACAACATCTAGAAGTCTAGGCTAGAGACGTATTCGAGTGTCGTAAAGCCTAGTAACTATCGTTTTCATCGAAGGTTGGGTGATTTCTCCTCTTTGATACGACAAGTGCCAGTACGGACTTGTGCTCCCCATACCGTCGAGTATATATTGGGAGACCACAATAGGTTGATATTCTTTATCCTTAGGAAGCTGTGTCTACTGCTCTATTGATCGCAATGCACTAAACACAGCATTCGAGAAGAATGACTGCCGTACGTAAAGTCCTTCGTAATTTCTCTTTAATTTACCACCAAGGTGTATATTGCAGTTTTGCGATTGATTTGGTAATCCCTCTCTCTAGATTTCCAGAGTAGTCACTTTCGTTCCTTTTCGACTCCCTAAAAGAAAAGGTCCATCTGAGCACTTGTCACTTCAGGATCATTAAAAATTTGAGGCGACTAGAGTCACCTTTAGATTTTTCTCGACTTTTAAAATTTGAAAAAGCAAGTTGTGTCAAAGCGTCATAAAATTTATATAATTTGGAATAACGTTTTCCCCTTTTAAATTTTGAGTTGATTAAGTAATCCACAATCGTGGAAGAAAGTCAATCAAAACCCCGTCGTTCGCGGAGACTAGTGAGTCAACCGTCTTTGACTCTGGAAACAAAACCATTCCAGTCGAAACGGTCTCGTTTAACTGAGTCCACCTCTATTGGTTTATTTGAAACTTGTGTTTCAACATCATCAGAGATTACAATTACTCTGATTATTTCTGGTACCCCTGCCTTACAGAAGAAGTTCCGCAGTTACAAGAGGACATTAGAACTGATCTTGGTGTAATGGTAAACACTGCTATCCCTGAACCAGCTCCATCTAGGGCTGATTCAGAAGGTGTCACCCCTCCTGTGTCTGTCACTGTAGAAGCTATACCTTCTTCGGCTCCAGAAATATTTTACAGACCTGACAATCTATATCTTCCACCTGGACTGATTGCTATAGAAGAGATTGTAGAGGATCTTCCATCTAATAGCCCATTGCATTTTGGAACTAGGATCCACCTATATCCTTCTACTACAGAAGTTAGTTCCTTTAATCATCCTTCATCGTAAGTTCTCGTCGAATTGCTAGGAAATATTTTAGATAGACTAAATATGTCTAAACAAACATCGCCATCTAGGACTGTGTCATCAGATACAGCCGCAGCAGAACTTCCTGCTACCACTCCTATGATGTTTGCTGGTATACCATCTATCCCAACTAGTTATCAATCACTAGATGGAGTCCACCCAGGGACTGTTTTGACGACATGGTCTGTTCCCATTGGTTCCTCCGGGATCCTATCTGGCATTTCTTATGTTGAAGCTCAGCAAATTGATCCTGCATACCAGTTTCAATTTGGGCAACCCAGTCTTCAAAGACCTATTTATCCTTTGAGTACTGGATTGCCACCATACGGGGGGCAATATGATTTTTCATTGTTCCCTCTTGGAGAACAACTGTATGAGATCTCACAACAAAATTCAGGTCAAACTGGAATTACATTCGGTGGTTGGATACCAATACTGCCTCAACAACCAAGGGTTGTATATTCAATACAACCAACCCAACCTGTGTCGAATATTACCACTACACCTGCTATTGTGACTGTGTCGCAAGTACAAGCACAATTTGTTGTATGTCAACCTCAAATTTCTTAGGTTGCAGTACAACAGCCTCTTGTCTCCATGACTCCGCCACAATCCCATATTAGTGCTTCCTTAACCGGAACGACTCAGGCTCAAACAGGTGTTATCAATCCGCATCTTGGTCAATCATCTAGTATTGGGCAACAACAGATGGTTCAATAACCATGGCTGGTGCAATATCAACAACCCCATTTCCAGCAAGTTTACCTAGGACTTGAGCAACAAGGCCCTTTAGGTAATGGACAACCGCATTTTCAAAGCGGTCATCAACAACCATACTATAATGGTTATGCCCATCAACCTTATCAAAGTTATCGGCATCAAGTACATTATGCTAGTATGCAACGACCTACTGTTCAGGCAATCCCATCATATCCTGGGTATGCTTCGCCAAACCTGAATCAGCAATTGCCCTTTGTAGAAACTCTGGAGTTACCAGATTTGAATCGGTTAACGAATGATCCAATTTCTTATGCCCCTTAGTGGCCAACAATCCCTCATAAACTTTCCTCAGATATTCCTAAATTCAATGGAAATCTGAGTGAAGATCCATCGAATCACGTAATGACCTTTCATTTGTGGTGTTCATCCAACACCCTTAATGATGATTCGATTAGGCTTCGCCTTTTCCAGCGAACGCTAACTAGTCTAGCAACGAAATGGCACATCGAATTGATTAGAGCTTCATTTGATAACTTCGACGCCCTTGCCACTACCTTTTTAACCCACTTTCAATTACCCATAAGGTACGAAACGGGAACAAAACTCCTTACCAACTTTAAACAGACAACAACCACTCACATATCTGATCATATTCATGAGTGGCGACATTGTCGTCAAATGGTAAAGACCTATGTTCCTAATCAGCTTCTAGATGAGTGGTTTATTAAGTAATTATTACCTTCTATTATAGAAGATGTGGCGAAAGGAGGAGTTGTCACTGAAGAGCAAGTTATTGCTCGTGTGCAATATCTAGACTTGACCTATACTCAGTCTGGCATGCTCTATGACAAAATTCCTGACACCCCTAGACCATAATTTTCCATTCATCCTCCTCCTAAATCAAATAGGGACACTCATGTCAGCGATGCGTGATTGGCACCTCAAGTACGCAAACCGCAAAGGCTTGATCTGGTAAAGCCCTTGCAGTTTCTAGTAAAAAAGCAAATGAAAATATTCTTGCCTCGGAGGTTAGTCATCTGATAAAGGCAAAGAATCGAAGCAACCAGGGGGCAAGAAGAAGAAACAGGAAGATACACCTCCTGAAAAATCTTCTGAAAACCCTACTGGGCGAAATAAACTAGGTCAACCATGTTTCATATGTAATGAAGAACATGGGATGAAAGATTGTTCGCATCGAGTTGAGGTCAAGAAAATTTTAAATTCTTCAAGCACCTCAGCAGCGTTGACTGATCCATTTCCAAACCTAGAAACTAATCTGGTTGCTATCGATAATGCTTCCCCATCCCAAGTGCTTATGTTATCCATATCGAAACAACAAAATGATGCTTTGATATCGACAAGGAACAAAGATTATGGGAATCCACAGATGTTGAACAACAAGGCTACATATCAACCTAGTAGTTCGACAACAACTTCATCAGAAGTTGTGCCACCCATCATTCCTGAACTAACAATAAAGCTGCCAAAGGGAGTAGTACATAAATTGACATTCAATCCTCGTGCTCGAGCATCATAGAATTATAATATAGTAGAGGATCTGGCCCAATCACCATCCGCTACGTTGACACTTGAAGTACTGTAGAATTTCCCCTCCCAAAAGCAAGCTTTATTATCAGCAATAGGTGGGATTGACCCAACAGATTCCAATCTTGTGGCCTTTAACCATAAAGGATATGAACCTCAGTTACCATCCCAACTTGCTTTCCTTATACAGGTAAAAGCCCTCAACAAAACTGTTCATCGAATGATCATTGGTGAGGGCGCATCTACCTATATAATGTCAATGAGTTGCTGGAAAGCTTTAGGCTCATCACCCTTGTCGGGATCATCAAGGACATTAAAAGCGTTCGATGGAAGAACATACATGTTTTATGGGATATTAAGTAACTTGCAAGTTGAACTGGGGGTAAGACAATAGAAATTGAAGTCAAAGTTATTGATGGAAATCTTGATTACAATATTCTACTGGGAAGGCCCTTGATTTATGCTATGGCTACTGTTGTGTCAACATATTTAAGAAAGATTTCATTTCCCTTCCAAGGAGGAATTACAATCGTTGACCAACTAACCTTTCACCCTAACAGTTCACAATCTATGGGAACCATTCCAATGATCCATGGAAGCTCTCAATCACTTCAAAATGTCGGAGTAGGCCTCCTAAAAGACCCTGCCTTAATGGGTACTTTTGCCCTCCCGCCTCTGAGTAATCTGGCGAAAGTGGCCACAGTGGAAACCTGTAATATGGTATCTTCTACATCAACAAAAATTAAGAAAATTTTCGAACATTTTGTTAGCATGGATCATCGCCAGGTATTGCCTCCAAGCTCCATAGAAATTTTGTAGCAATCAATATTCTTGGCCTGGGCAGCAAACCCAAATCAACACTCATCAAGTGTTTGGATAGATAGGTCTCAAGAATATGGCACCTCTTCAGATCCTTGGTCACATGTACATTCTACAGACGAAGGAATCATTTAGTCAATGATGATAGGAGAGGCACCATGGGAAGATTACCACCATCGTTTCCATCTTCAAGATAACAACAAAGATTATTCCAGCGACCTTAATCATCCTTCAGTTTTTGATTTTCTATCAAATACTGTAAATACGGTAGATTCCGAGTGAAATCTGTTCAATATTGAAGAGACTACTGCCATAAATATCTTGACCAAACCTAATGTTGTAGAGAATATTCATGTTGGAAAATCTTGTTCTTCTTCAAAACTAGAAATATACTCCACTCTCTTTCACGAATTCAGAGATGTATTTGCCAGGCATTGACTCAATCATCATTGAACATGAAATCAAGATGTTTCCAGATGTCAAACTAGTATGACAGCGACTTCGACAGGTTCACCCGAAGAAAGTTGCCGCCATCAAGGCAGAAGTTGATTTTTTTTTACATGTTGGTTTCATTTACGCTGTTCCTCTAACTGATTGGGTATAGAATATTGTTCCTGTCATGAAAAAGCAAGGAATGATTAGAGTGTGTGTTGATTACAAGGATGTAAATTAAGCTTGTCCAAATGACAACTACCCTACACCCTTCATCGACCAGATAATTGATGAATGTGTTAGATGCGAAATCTTTTCATTCATGGATGGATTTTCCAGATACAATCAAATAAACATCCGCTCACAAGACCAGTGTAAGACTACATTTATATGTCCGCAGGGCACATTTGCGTACTGTAAATTACCTTTCAGTTTAAAGAATGCAGGGGCAACCTTTCAGAGGGCAATGAACTACGCCTTCCATGACATCAAACACATCGTTCAACCATATCTCGACGATCTACTGGCTCAGTTGCGAAAGCGGACTAACCATCTGTAGCATTTGAGAGGTATATTTCTACGTTGCCGACACTACAAGATACGACTCAATCCACACAAGTGTGTGTTTTGTGTCAGTTCTGGTCATTTACTTGGTTTTGTAGTTTCTAAGGATGGGATTTGACTCAACCCATGTATGGTTCAAGCAATCATCGAAATGCCTCCACCTTCAAATTTGCTTCAGATTCAGAAACTCTAGGGGAAATCAAACTTTCTAAGGAGGTTTATTCCAAATTATGCCGAATTTGCTAAAGGTTATACACGTCTTTTGAAAAAAGAAGTGCCCTTCAGCTGGGATCAGGTTGCGCAAGCTTCCTTTGATGCTTTAAAGGATTCCCTAATCAAAGCATCATTAATGTATGCTCCTGACTATCAAAAGACTATATCCTGTATCTAGCTGCAACAGATACAACCATCGCAGTGGTTTTAGTACAAGAAGACAATGGAATTGAAAATCCTATCTATTATTTATGTCGAAACTTAAATGATACAGAAGGCAAGTACTACTATGTTGAAAAGCTGGCTCTAGCAGCTGTTCAAGTAGTACAGAGATTTTGACACTATACCCTTTTTCGCAAATATTGGGACTTTCAAATTTGGCATTATAGGTGTTTTTCTCTGGTTCTTTAAGTGGAACTGATGTGGATGGTTGCTCAACAGAGGGTTGGTTGGTAGTTATCTCTTCAATAATGGGACCAGGGGGATATTGGTTTGGTCTAGGGAGGATTTGAAGTACCATTGAAACAAGAACTTTATCTGTTATTTTGGGTTGATTGCCATTGGTTTTTTATTTTGGTAAGGAGTACCAACATTCTTTTTACTTCTCAAGTTATATTGTTTGTGCACTTCAAATATGGCAGAGTCATATCCCTGTTTATAGTCAAATGACTCTCCAGATTGGGTTTGAAGTTGTTGTAACATATGCAATTATTCCTCATCCTGGGAGAGGAATACAGGGTTTTGATCATCTAATCCCATTAAAATGATTTGGGTATCTTGTTCTGGATCATCGGGATCAGATGATTTTGCATAGTTTTCTTGAAAAGGGGGTCTAATGTTTTGGTCAGGTCCATTCTTTCTTGTGTTTTGGTTTTGATTTTGGTTTTTTCTGGAATTAACATTCCTAATTGGGGGTGCTTGTTGATTATCCCATGTTTTTCTATCTAGGCTGTCAAGTTTATCCATGATTCTTTCTACAGTTTTGGCCAAAAGATCTACTTTACCATCAGACGTTGAAGCTTCATCAGCGAATCCAACTCTCCTTTCTATCTTTGCTTGAGATTTTTATGCTAAAAGATTAGCCTCTACTTTTACTACATTGGTTTGGCTTTGCTCTAGGGTTGCATCCTCTCTTTCCCTAGGTTGGTATGCCATATCTAGATCAAAATCATTAGGGAACTTCATCATTACGAGATCAGGAGGAGGCTTAAGGTTGGCCGGGATAACATTGTAACTGCTATAAAACCTGGTGTAGTAGTCTTGAACTGATTCTTTAGGACCTCTCCTAATGTTCTCATACTCATAAAGTATCTGCAATCGGTTTTTCTTCCTCTCCCATCTCTCGATGAACATCTTATGAAAGTTTGCCATATCCACAATACTACAAGAAACTAAGTTTCTAAACTAGGTTCTAACTTCCCTAGCTAATGTTTGGGAAAAAAGCCTCATTCTTACATCTGCATCATCTATCTCATGTAACTCAAAATAATCATTAATTCTGTTAACATGTTGTTGAGAAGTGTATAGGCCTATAACATCAAATAGTTGATTTTTGCTTTGATAGTCCTAAGGTAAGTCATGTAAATGACCAGGTAACACCAAAGGGGCATATCTATTAGCCATGGCTAAAGCCTTGGCTTGGCTCAGGGGTAAGGGAAGATTTGGGTTGAGGTGGAGATGGATGAGCTAGCAGTGCTTACAGTGGAAAATGGAAGATTACCAATTGAAATTGGAGTATTAACAGTGGAATTTGGAATATTAATAGCTAAAGTTGGAATATCTACAAATGAAACTGAAATATTAACAGTGGATGAAGGGGTTTCTATAATGGAAATTGGGATAAAAGGGAAAATTATGTGTATAGGGGAGATGGGAGTATCTATAAGTGAACTCGAAGGGCTAATGGGTGAAGTGGGAGTGTCTATAGGTGGAAACAAGATTCTAGGTTGTATAGGGAGCTGTGGAATGAATGGGCCAGTGGAATGAACTATAGTAGAAATAATAGATGGTGCGGTAGTGATGGAAGGGGTATTAATAATGTTGGAGTATTGAGCAGAAATTTCAACAGTTAGAGTAGTATTACTGGATGATAGTGGAGTGTTCAGAATATATTTGTCAATTGATCTATTAGCTCTTTGAACTTCAAGGTCTACAATAAAATCAAGATCTAGAATAGTTTCATTAAGCACACTCTCAATTTTTGTTCTAAACAATGAGAGATCAAATTGCACATCAAAAGGTAAATATTCTAAAAACAACCACTCATCAAGACATGAATTAGCTTTAGTTAATGGTGTTTTATCAGCCGAACTCTCTTCTTTTTTGGATTTTCTTATAATTCTATTTGGATCATCCATGATAACAACAGGGTTTGGATTCAGGTTGGCCCTGGTATAATGAGTTTTCCTGGTAACCAGAATTATAACTTTTTAAATGTTTTTTAGTATAAATTTTAAAACTTTTGTAAAAACTGACTTTAAGGGGCTTAAGATGATGATTAAGATTTCCTTAAAGTTTTAGGAGATTGAGGTTTGCATTCCCCAGTATGGTCGCCACTATGTTATCACTCAACTTTTCCTTAGAAGTTTTGGAAGAAGGGAAGGTTTCGAGTAACCACAAACCAACTTTTAAGCGTAGGCTCTAGCCAACCTATGGCTCAGAGAGGGCTCTCTAGATATAATTTAGGTATGTTTTCTTAGATATTAGGCTAGTTCTAGAGTTCAGGGGGGTTTTTGATTTGTATGAAGATTTTGTGGTGGAATCCTTAAAACAGGCAGATAGGTTGATGCCTTTAGGCCATTGGGAAATGGAGTCAAAGAAGGGGAAACAAAGCTAGAGTTAAATCACTAAAGGGAATGTTCAAGGGGTAAGATAGTAGAGTGAAGTACAAATCCTTGGACCGAATGGTGAAATGAGTCTTAACGGAGGTGAGAGGACAATCAAGAATCTTCATATCGAGGCTAAGATGGGGGAACAATAGTGAATCATGAGTAAAGGGCAATTAAGAACCCTTTACTATAGACCATAGGAGAAACTACGGAAGCTAAGAAGCAGTTAAAATTCCCTAGCTAAGATAGTTTAAGCGAAAACGTTAAGAGTGTATAACAGTAAGACAGAGTGTAGTTAAGCAAATTCTGAAATAATATTCAAGTTAAAACATTCAGACTTCTGAAACATTTAATATTATGAAACAACTTTAAGGGAGATAAAACAACATAAGAGAATTACTCATTTGTACTTCACTTTACACATGAATCCCTTGAAATATCTAATCTTTATTCATCAATCCAGCATGCTGGCCCAGTCAGTGATATAAAAGCTTTTACAGTCTTTGAACAAAATTCTATTGAAAGTATAAGAATCCACCCACATACTTCGTTTTGTGAAGTATTTATACTAAATGTTTTTACAAATATCCCAAACTAACTTGGGAATTAATCTAGGAAATTCAAAATATCTTCTCGGAGGAAGATAGTGACACCTATTGAACTGTTTTCTTGCTATCCCTTTTATTGTGGTTTAGCTGGAAGTTTATGGTTGCTATGCTCTGTGCTGGCCAAAGGCTGATATCTTTTATACTGATACTCTTTGACACGGATACTCTTTGACCCTATAACCACTTGAATCTGATGCTCTTTTACCTCGTTGACTGTGTGTTTGAGCTTTAATTCTGTCTTGCTATAGTAATCAATCAACTTTTCCCATTCTTGATCTGTTGGTAACTGGATACTCAACATTCTCTGGTAAGTTTCATCTGCCTCAATGTATTTGGAAAATGAAGGCTTATTTACAAACAGCTGTTTTATCTCATGTTGGAGGTACAATAGATTTTCAAAGGTATTGTACAGTACCTTTCCTGTTGGTATTCCTGAAACCTTTGAAGTAGCCACTTGCTGTCTTGCTACATCCCTGAGTTTGTCATTGTAATCTCCTTGTTCCATAAGTTTATCATGAATGAATAAGGGATTAGGTAATCCCTTTTCCTTTAGCTTATCAAACTTAGCCATGAACCTTCAACGACTACTTGCGTTTCCTTGCTCTTTTCCTCTAACTTTTGCATAAGGTCCCTCTTGGTGAGGACTTTCTTTACCTCCAGAATAGTAGCAGTCCTGTCTTCAATTTCTAGTTCCTGTAATTGGTACTTTTTCTTTGAATTTAAGAACTGGATGAGCCTGGTAGCCTCTCTAGGCCCGTTGCCTAATTCTCTCTTCACTTTCTCAATAGCCTCTGTTTTTAATGCTATGAGATCAATCTGCTTGAATATGACCTGTATGGATGGCTAAATATCATTGACAGAGTCAATGATATTGGCCCACAGTTTGTCCTTGGCTTCTCCAAGAGGCTCCTTTAGTGTCAAGTCTCTTTCCATTGATTTGAGATTTTCCTTTATCCTGGCAGCCTTCTATTCCTCCTCTTTCTGCATAATCTTGGCAAGCCTATAGTCTGTTTCTAAGCTTGCCACATGTTCCTTTAGCTTGTTTATCTCGTTTGTCTAAATAGGCATTTCTTCCATGGCATGAACCAGCTTGGCTGCTTCATCTATTGCTATACCTGCTACTATTGTAGATAATGCGGTGGTGATGGACAAGGTAGTACCTGTAGGAGTTTTTGGAGCCAATGTCGCTGCCAATGTAGATGGTATTGCAGTAGTCATTGTAGGGATTACAGTTGTTGGTGTGGTCCCTACTTCACCTTGTTTCAATTGGATTAAGGCATCCAATTCCTTCTCCATGCTCCTCAACTGATCATTAAGCTTGAGGACTAAATCCATTAAGTCCTCATGCTGAGTTTGAGATTGTAAAACCTCCTGTGTTTGTGGATGATGCAATGAGGGTATCTTTAGTTGCTTCTTCAGTGAAGTAATGTCCTTGTTCTTCTATTTTATTAACTCTTCTGTTGCCTTGATATCTTTGGGATCATGTCCCATCTCTATGATCAAGTCTTCCAAAGACTTGATTCTGTTAACCTTGGCTTGTGAAGAAGCCTGTTCAAGCTGATACTGAGTTGAGATGTTGTTCAAGGAACTTTGCAGTTGGTGAACAACTATGGACTTCCCTGTTAGGGTGGAGTAGATCATTTCTCCAGCCTGCTTGTGAAACTCTATATGGTCCACAGGGTGAATATCCCTGGCCAACACCTTAAAATCAACTTTCTTATAGTCAGTGGGTGCCCTAGGTTGCTGCACAGTTGGTTGAATGAAGGACACCTGCATCTTCCCCTCTTTGATGTCAAAGCCTGACATCAATCTATTTTGACCTGGAGTAGAAAGTTTGGAAAGCTGAGCATATGTCTCAGATTTCAACCTTTCATTCCTCATTTTTATCTATTTGAGTCTGTCTTTAATACTTTTATTTTGGTCTGCTGGCCTACTGAAAGACAAGGCCTCTACACTCATCTATCTCTGTATCATCTGGGTTCCTGAGGATGATGGGGGCTGTGTTTCCTCTGAAGGAACATTACATTTACTCCTTTCTGGCTTAGAATCAGTTATTTCAATTGAGCCATCAGTGTCTTCCTGTTCTGACACAGGATTGAGTCTAGGCCTTTTTCTTTGGCCTCTTTCATATTGAACATTGAGGGCTTGTGTCCCTGAAATTGATCCTTGCTCCCTGCCCCTTTTAGGATTTCCTCCTCATTTAGAGGAGTTTGCATGATTGGGGGAGTGCTCATTGTCCCTTCCTGAGGTGGTACCTGCAGAAATGAATTTTCATCAAGTTGATTTTCCAGATCTAATAATGTGTTTTCCACAACAACTTCCGTATTGTTCCTATCCTTTAAAGTGTTTTCCACCCATTGCAATTGGTTTGCATAATTTTCTATCTCAGGGAATAAGGAGGTTAAGACAATTATAAAGAAATGTGGCATGTGCTTAGCATGGGTAAAAGAGACATTGACATCAAGCATCAAAATCAACAATTGACAAATCTTGGGGCACCGGGGCATTGGAAATTCGGGGAGTGCACAAAGCATCCAAGGGTGCATGGAAGATTCAGGCATCCGGCTGTCGAAGCCCCAAACATATCAAAAAAATATTTTAAGCCTAATTTTGCAACACCAAATATTGAGGAACAAATGTTAAGCTCTCAAGAATGAAAATTAAGATGAAAAGCAATATGAGCATTTAACATCTGCATATGTTTGAGTGTTCAGTGCAAGGTTATTACAAAAAAGGCCTAGATTCAGCGATTGTAGCATGTTAAGCACCTTATTACATCGTTGAGTCATAAGAAATGTTGAGAAAGGGTAAATGCATGTAAGAACTCTCGCACGATTGTAAAATATAAATGTACTAGTAAGGTAACATAATAGACCTGTTAGATCATAGAAATAAAGGTGATGAGGTATAGAGAGAGTGGCAATCAGGGCTACTAGAAAAATGTGAGGGCTATTAGAGAAATAATAAAGAGAACAAGGGAGAACAACATGCGCAAAAGGAGTGGAGAGATGTAGGTTTAACCCTGTACAGAAATTACCTACATACGAATTCTAAAAACAGAAGATAAACAATGGTGAGAGAATAAAACATAAAACATATATACATAGAGATTTTCCCCTGGATCCCAAAACAGGACTACCAGATTGATTTTCATTATTTTCCTTTCAATGTTACAATACATATATATACATGCTGAAGCATCCATAAACCCTAATCCATTAACCCTGGATTAGAACATAACCGTAGTTCCCTTAACCAGATCTACAAAATACCATGGACAGAAAACCATCATGCCCAAAACCATGTGTGAAATCCATGCACAAAACCATAGGTAGGTCCGCCCACCTAATATAGGGTCTATTTTTTTTTTTTTCTCGGGACATGCCAGACCTTGGTAGGGCTACTACCACCCCCTGCATACCCCCCGATAGGGGGGAACCCACCCCCTATGACCCCCCAGCAGCGCCCAACGCAATGTACAAGGGGGGCTACCACCCCCCTTGTGACCGTCCTGTGCGTGGGGTAGTCATGGAATGAATATAACACAACCCAATAAATAGATACATTGAGAGTAAAGGTTGATCATGAATCTGGCAGAGAAAGGAGTAGAGTGAATGAGAGTTCACAAGTTGTGTGTGTGTGTGTGTGTGTGTGTGAGAGAGAGAGAGAGAGAGAGAGAGAGAGTAAAGGTTGATCATGTTCATGAATCTAGCAGAGAAAGGAGTCGAGAGAGAGAGAGAGAAGGAGAGAGAGATAGAGAGAGAGAGAGAGAGAGAGAGAGAGAGAGAGAGTTAGTTGGCAAGAGAGAGCACAAAGTCAAATACAAAACCAAGAGAATTGTGAGATTGTTGTGTGTGAACAAAAGATGGAGTGTTGAACTAGTCAAGAAGGAAGAGTGACCCATTCAAGCTGCAATACCATGGATCAATGTCCACGTAAAGGAAAGAACCAAAACTATAAAAGCAGAGGAAATATATTGAAGATGCGTTAGGATTGTAAGGGAAGAGTGCTTGGGAGTGGAACTTGTGTACGATAATCAAAGTGAGAGACCGGAGCAGATATGAATTAAAAATACAAAATGTTTGATGTTGTTGAGATCAAATATGAGCTAGAAGTGAAGAGATGTAGTGCATAGACAAAGTTCGACTACAAAAGAAGGCTAAAGAATTTGTGTATAGGTTCCCTGCATATGTAATTAGGTGCATATTGGAAGAGTTAGTAAAGAACTGGTGTCTAGAGAAGATTTGAGGAGGCATTGAAGAAATATTGAGGAAAACCAAGTTAGCGTAGGAATAATGAAGTTTGTTTGAGTAAGTTAGGTTTGAAAAGCTTGTGGATCTAAGTTTGAAAATGTGATGAAAAAGGGATTTGATAAGCGCAACAAGTTGGTTCCTGTGAATTAAGGCATAGGTGTCTCCTTTAGGTTGGTTCCTGTAAATATTATGGGATCAATGTCTCCTTCAGGTTGGTGCTTGTAAATATTAGGGGATCAGTGTCTCCTTCATGTTTGTGCCTATACAATTTAGGGGATGGGTGCCTCCTTTTGGTTGGTTATGGTAAATTGAATGTAACAATAGGTTGGAGTCTACACCAATATTCATACATAATTTTTATTTCTTTCTCGCATATTGGTTTCCACATAAATATCCTTGTCTCCTGATCTAGGTGTGCTCTTTTTGATTTAAGGAATTGTTGTGTAGTTTATTGTTAATAACTTGAAGATCTTAAACATTGCTAAAAATTGTATAATATTGTATCACCCCCCTCTCAACATTATCCTAGTTTTTAACAATCAATATTAAAGTGTGTCTCTTTAATATCAGTTTAACCACTAGAAGGTAGACCTCAAAGGGACCATGGTTGATCAGGAAGGATTGTACCAAGACGAAGCACTATTACTGAATGGAACAAAGTATTCATACTCAAAGATAAGGATGAAATTTTATTTAATATTTCTTGGCGTGGACATTTGGGAATTTGTGATGTATTTCTAAACCACTCCTGCAACTGATTCAATTGATAAAGATGGTGAGCGATCATATTAGAGCAATACTAAAGACAAACATGCCAACTTATGTGTCCTTATCAAATTCAATGCATATTGATATGATGCATTATGAAACAGTAAAATAAATAAGGGATAAGTTGCAAAACATCTATGAAAGAGGTGACATAACAAAAGGAAAAGCTTTAAAGGTTGATGAACTTCATGAACCTCACACTTCACATGAAATGAGGAAATAAATGCTAGATCAAAAGGAAGTAGTGTCCAGAAGTCCAATGGAGACAAAATAAGTGTAGAACAAAAGGGAAAGATCTAGAAAACATAAAGGTAAGTCATCACTCTATTTTAATTGTATGGATCATCTTGTTTTTAATTGTTCATAGCTATTTATGAAAGATAATCATCATAGAGTGAATATGAAGATAAGAGAGATTTCTACATGGTTAATAAGCAAAGGGTTTATTCCTTAGAAATTGATTTCTCATAATAAGAAAGTGATAGATATACATCTGGTAGTGATGAAGAAGCTAGGGTCATGACTATAGAGGATCATCTTAATGTTCAAGAAATTTTAGCCAATTAGAAACAACCATTAGATTCATTAGCAAATTGATTGGAAAGAGAAATAGATCATGGATGTGAATGTTTTTAGTTCCTCTAATGAACTGAAGAAACTTAGAATAAAGATCAAAAGGCAAAAGGAACGCAAATTAGATGAAGCTTAAGGTGAAGAAGATGAAAGACAAATGCAATCCACAAAGGAAGAAGATATTGATGAAAAGATACATTTCGGAAGAAAACTTATCTACTCTAGAGGAGACTAAGAAGCACACAATCACAAACCAAAGATAGAAGGAATTGCTACAAGAATATGAGGATAAGGAACATGATTTTGATGAATTAAGGAATACAATTATTATCGTGAAGACCTAGGTAGAAGAAGCCAAAAAAGTGAATGAGTTGGTGACTAGCCAACTAATTAAAAGAAAAGGTTGTTGTGAGAAACTAGACACTAAGATTGTTTCCTTGAGGAATGATAAAAAAATCTAATGATCAGTTAAATCAATGTCTCAATTTTGATAAGAGTACCAAAATCTTAGATTAACATAGTTACCACCTTAACGAGAATTGTAATCTCAAAATGAGAATTGTAGCCCAACAAACTCCTATTTTTGTGCAAAAAACATAAAAAAAAGGTCCAGAAAACAAAGTGTGTTGAGGTTGCATCAACATACTCTCTCTCTTTTCTTCTTTTTTACTTCGTGTTAAAATTTCGAATTTTTTTAGCAACAACATTAAAAACCAATATATTTGTGCAATATACATGAAAAAACACCTAGAAAAGTGTTGATGTTGCATCAACACTTCTTCTTCCTTTTTTCTTGGGGGTTTCTTGGGGGGGGGGGGGGTGGAGTTAGGGAGGTATAATTACACTTTTTTTTAATAATGACATTTAATTTTTTTTTTTGTAATAAACATGAAAAAACACTCTGAAATAAAAAAGTGTTGATGTTGCATCAAAGTGTTTTTTTTTGGTTAAAATTCCAACATTTTTAGTAATGACATTAAAAATAAAATATCATGACTCCGAAAAACTTTAAAATTTTGATATTTTTTAACCATGATGTTAAAGATAAAATATCACGACTCTGAAAAACCTTAAAATTTTGACATTTTTCATCTATGAAATTAAAACCAAATATCATGACTATAAAAAACTTTAAATTCTAACATATTTCGAGACCAAATATCATGACTAAGAAAAAATATTTTTCCTAATCAAAGAGCCATTATACCAAATGTTAAAAATATAGCTCTTTTAAAATATTAGTCAAAGACAACTCGACACATTGCTATGAAAACTTAAAAATCTACCATCAAATTGACATAGTTGAGGCTGCTTTGACACAACCCTTGCACACAACACAAAAAAGTAAATAATAAATACAAAATTTTTAAAACAAAATTAAAATTAAAATTAATACACATTCAAAAAATATTTAAAAAATAAGGTTAAAACAAAAAATAAATTTAAAACTTAAGAAAAAAGAGTTTAAAAATTTAAAACATGACAAAAATTAATTATATAAAACCCCAAAAAAAAATCAAGCATACAAAAAAACCATTATAATCCATAAAAAAAATCAACATAAAAAAATTAGAAAAACAAATAAAATGGACAGAGAGATTTTTTTTACAGAAAAAATGCCATTAAAAAACAATAATATAAAACTTATTAAAATTTCAATTCTAAAAAAAATTAATTTAAGGGGGTTATTAAAACAAAATATATTAATTAAAAAAAGATGATATTATATTATAGATATATATATATATATAACTTGGGCAACCCCCCGCTTGTCCCCGGCTCCAAAGGGCCACCAGGGTAAGGCGAGAGATTGTTTCCTGGAATCAATTCCTTCATAGACAACTGTGTATTGTCGGTATCAATTCCTTGGCTTAGCCGCGATGCCAAAGTGCCACAAGCAGGGCAGCTGGAGCAACACCCTTTCCAATTGCCTTGCTTGCGGCCCTTTGGCTCCAAGGTTGAGAATTGACCCCCACCTAGCCACTCCATCCTCCCTCTTAGCGACCCTTTGGCACCAAGGCTGGGCGGGGGATCGATTCTTAGAATCGACCACATTGTGTGGGAATGGGTCCGAGAATCAATGCCTCGCCGGACCTTGACCCCAAAGGATCGTCGAGAGGGCAACAGCTAGGTGGATGGGCTAGGTGGGAGGCCACCCATTGTTTTTAATATTTTTTAATAGTTTTCAATTATAAGAATTCAGGTTTCTGTGATCCATATTATGAATGTTGAGAGATCTTTCGGTTACTAAAAATCACATAAAGAAACTATAAGTTGACGCGTTTTGAACCATCTAGTGTGGTTCATCTTTAGGACAAGATGAAGAACGAGATCAAGACATTAGATTAAATAGATGAAGGGAGACGTTTTCTAGCTGTTAGAATATAAGAACTAGTTTTGATTAAAGAATTATCAATAATTAACAAACAATTTTTTTTAATTAAAATAAAGAGTAATAAATGGTATTTAAGTTTTGTTTATATTATAATTTTCCAATATAATATATATATATATAATATATATAATATATATTATATACCTTTAAATGATTGTCTATAATATCTCTCTCTCTCTCTCATACACACACATACACACATGGATATATATATAATATATATATATATTGGTTTTTTTTTTGTAGTTATGTTCTTTTTTTTATAATTGTTTCACATTTTGGTTTTAGTTTTTTTTTTTTTTGGAATTTTAAATAATGTTTTAATTTTTGTTATAATATATATATATAATATATATATATAATATAATTTTTGAAATGTTTGTTATATTTTAAATTTAAATTTTTAAATTTCTATAGTTGTTTAATTTGTTTATTTGTTTAAAGAAAACTATGTATACGATTAATATCCTGTCCAACATTTTGAGTGGATCCTCCACCCATCATCAAAGGTTAGAGAATATTGAATGATAAACATGTGAGTGCTAGAAGTCTTAAATAAAAAAATAGTTCACTTATTTAGCCATTGAGAAAAATAATAAAATTTAAAATATCCATTAAAGGTCAATTCAAAAGGAGGATGTTTAAAGAAGTTTTTTTTTAATAATGAAAAAGATTTGAATTTAAAATAAGATGATTTTTTTTTCTCGGCAAAGGCTAAAATCTATTAACTGAAAATTAAAATAATTTTACAAGGAGTTGAGGCCTCAGATAACAGTACCCGAGAGCACTCAACGCAACAAAACTGCCCCAGTATAGAAGGAACCTAGGGAGACCAGTTACAAAAAGCTAGAAGACAAATATAGAACCCAAAGATAGACCAGTAGAACATAGGAAGAAACATGAAAGCAAGAGAGCCATTGTCCTTGGCAATCCAGACGGTAATTAAACTGCCATTGCCCTTGAGGGAAACAAAATTAGCCGATTGAAGATGCGGAACCATGACTGTAAATAGAATGGCCTGGAAGTAGTCATCTGAGCGATAGCAAAACCAAAAAGAGAGAAAAAACAGACCCAGGTGGCCTTAAACTTCCACATCCTCACTAGGAGTCTTCTCTGCTACCTGACACACGCTGCCAATCCACAAATCTTCACTACCATCCTTCTCGCCCGTTGGGTTCGCCAAGGTATGATTAGTGGCTCAAAAAATCCCTTCCCCAGCTGCTGGGATATTGTCTTCAAGAGGCGGAATGACTTTGGGAACTTCATCCTGGCCAAGCTTATCACTCATACGATTCTCCTGGCTTCCCCCATCCGTTAATTTCTCACTGCTTTGAGAAGGCTCAGGAGCCATGCACGACAGAGGATAGAGCTGGTTTTGTTCTTCCGAGAGGATAATAATGATATGAGCAGTGATCAAAGGCATGTTAAGATTGCTTTGGAATTTGAAATAATTGGTTTGGAAAACACTATTCGGAGTTGGCTTTCGGACAGGGCTCAGAGGAGGCACATTCACATGAGAGGAGGGGATATTGACAGGAGACTGTTAAGGGTTCACAGAATGGCTAGCCAACGAATGTTTGCTGTTACCACGTCACCCCCCGGAATGATTCCTCCCACTCTGGCGAACCATGATGAGGAGCGAAGGGGAATGGACTGAGTAACCAAAAACAACGACAGGAGGAAAAAAGGACTGAGCCAGAAACCGATACAAGTGCACTGAGTATGCCTGAGACGGAGATGAGAATCGCCCAATTCTAAATTCTGTAGCTTTAGAAAGCTTACCCCTTAAAGCAACGCTGATCTTGCTATGGGGACCCTTAGCATAGTAGTACCACCTCTAGGATAACAGAGAGCCGGCACGGAGCTTGCCTCTGTTAGCGGAGACCTGCTTGCCACCAAAAACCGCATCAAACCAAGGCCCGGAGCAAGAGGACTGAACGCGAATTGTGAAGGGAATAAACAGGATCGCCATGATTATAACTACCACAACTTTGCTTCGAACAGAGCACACAATTAATGCTGAAGTCCTACCATATCCATCCTTATTAAGACTATCCTTCTTGCGTGAGGTGAGATCCTGGGAAGCCACGCTATCCTGCAGCTGGCAGTACCTGCTCTTACGATCTGTCATGAATAAGATTTAATTCATTTGTGTCACCTGCATCCGGGGGAAATAAGATGAATTTAAAGTCAAAGGAAAAATTCGAATTAAAATAAACAAATTAATAATTAGAAAATAATAAAGTTCAATTATTTAACTAAAGAAAAAGATGGGGAGGGGAGAAGTCAAAGAGGAAAATAATTAACTTTTAAAAATGGATTAACAACAAATAATAATTAATACTGTTTTGATTTAATTAAAATAATTAAAAATAAAAATTGTAATTAAATAACTAAATTCAAAGAAGAGGTCGTGGAGGTGGTGTAGTGGAAAAGTCGACCTCGTCATGGCGGACCGGTCTTGTGTTTGATCCCAAGCAAGGTCGTATCTCGTCATGCGAGTAGTTAGTCTAAATCGGGCCAAGCCCACTACCTTTACCCAGATGCGGGTGCATTTACGTTCCATTAATGAAGGGTCTACGCCGCGCCGGCATCTGGCCCTGCAGGTGGCAGGATAGCACATCAACCCAAGCTCTCCCGCAGATGAAGATGGATTACAATGAGTACCTGCAGATCAATTGGCATTTAGAATTGAATGCACAGTTCGTTCAAGACACTTCGCCTGAAGTTCCTTTAATGGATGCCTCGGCTCTCTCTGCTATTATTTACCTCTGGCCTCCCTACATTAGCCTGCCTCAGATTTTGCATCCTTGCAATGCTTCAAAGGTGGCGTTGAATGTCTGGTTCATAACTTGTCACGGGCTCCCTTACAACGACACCTGCTTTGTTTCGCCCTGCTCTTCATCTCCTTCAAGCTGCCCTGTTACTTTGACAACAATACATCATCGTGGTAGCTGTCGCGGAGGTGGCAGTCGTGGAGGCCGTGGGTGCTCTCAGCCTGCTCCCCCACCTATTATTCCTTTGGCTTCGGCTTCCCATCCCTTTGACATTCGCAGGCCTTTTCCGCACAACTCTTTTCAAACCACCCATTTCATGTTTCAAAGCCGCCTTAATCAACCTGTTCTCTCGGCCAGCATCACTATAATTTTTGCGGAGGAAGAAGCACGGCCCACTGTTTCGGTGAATACCTCGACAACGCAGTCTCAGGAGGAAAGCACGCAACAGGGGGAAGATGTTGGCATTGTGTTCAATTGTGGCGAATTGCAGGCTGGAGGAAACGACCCTGATGTCTCCAGGCCTCCAGACGGCAACCTACAGGAAGTCCCGGCCTTTGTTCACTCGACGAGTGGTTCTGGTGGCATTCGGCATTTGGCAGCTCTTCCAGGTGGCAGCGGTTTAGCTAATGAGGACACCGTTGATGACTTGTGGATGGGCAATCCATGTCCGGTGGAGGAGGAAGCTCCAGAACATGACACTGATGCTTGAAGACTCCTGGGCCATGTCTGATTCCCTGTTCCTCTCTTTGCTCTTCAGTTCAATGTGCTATGCCTATATGGCTTTTGTCAATGTCTTTTTGTATCAGGTCTTTAGTTCTGTTGTAGTTTCAGGTCTTTGGTACTGCAATTTTTCTCATGGCTATCTGGGCAGTTTAGATAGTATGGTCATAGCTTTTCTTCTGTCCTTTTCTGTGGTTTACCAACATGGCCAGTTCTCTCTGTATGGCCTTGGGCTTTTGTATCTGGTTAATCCCAACCCTGGGATAGTTTGTATGTACTGCTGGACAGTCTCGGATCTCCTCTAACGTCTCAACCGCATTGTAACTGTATTTTTACTTTTTATTAATAGAATTAGCCTTTACATAGAAAAAAAAACCTAAATTCAAAGAAGTCCATAATGACCAAGTTAAGGGAGATAAAAAAAAAGAATTAAATCAAATAATAATGAAACTTTTATTACGAAAAGTAATTTAAAATAGAAATGGTAATGAAATTGAAATCAATGATTAAATAATTAAAAAAAGAGTTAAAAGAGGAAAAATCAAAGGAAGAATTAATTAAAAAAAAGTAAATAAATAATTTCAAAGGAAAAATAATCAATAATTTAAACTTAATAAAGAATTAGAAGGTGCAAAAAGATTTTTAGAGGAGGAAATAAATGATAAGTAAACATTAAGCAATAAAATTAATTAATAAAATTAACAAATTAAAAAAAATAAAGTAATGAAATAAAATATTTAGGGAGAATAAATATTTAGGGATTAACTTAATTTGAATCCATCTTCCCTATTGAATATCAAGGTACTTCTCTATTTCAAGAGCTTCCTTGAGAATGTGAGGGTTGTGAAAAGGAACACGGGCTAGGATTTTGGATCGATCAAAGCAAACAAGATTTTTATTTGTTTTCTATTTGTTTTCTTTCTTGTTCCTAATTTTGTTTTCAACTTATTGTGGATCCGTGTGTCGGAGTCCTCATGCTAGGTAGGCACAAAGCTTTAAAAATTAAGACTGGGTGATGACCATGCACCATTGGTCTCATTCATGACCTCTCATAGAAGGACACACAATGGCATCCTAAACCACTACTCTGTGTCTAGAATGAGATCTCCATCTTTGTCTCAATTCTGTAGCAGTTCACACATTTCCTCAAATATTCCGCATTACAGGTGTTTGGCTTTGGTAGGGGTGGCAAGGCTGAGGGTTATAGAATGAAGAAGCTTCAATGCAGAAAGCTTAGAACTATGCACCTTCACAGGCAAGAACCTATGGTTCGAGAACAAGGCAGTGTTAGGTGAGGTTGAGATGACACCAACATCAAACTCTCCCTCCTTGACATGACTAAGAGGAAGATCAATTTAACGAAGATATACCATTGCACATTTGCCACCTGGTAGTTTCCATGGAGGTAGAGGAGCACAGGTGCATTGGCCATGACCACTAGGTAGTCAAAATTTTTTTGGCCCACTAGCTCTGGAATGAGGAAGAGGCTCGAGAAAGGGAATAGTGTCGAATGGCATAGGTCACTTCCAACGTAAACCACACTCGCATTTCCCTGATGAATATATCCCGATCAACTGGGATTCCGTTTACTCCCCTCCCACTGACTCTAACATCCACCAACTCTTCATAAAGCTTTGGAGCTGAAGATTCCTCTCTCTAGGCAACCACTCTATCCAACTTTGATCCTCCAATAACTTAAGAAAATAAACAGGGGCATACAGGCAACAAAGGCTCCCTAGACTGTAAGAGGTTAGAGCCCAAGGAAGTTAGCCATATTTGCATTACTCAGACCATCAAAGGTGAAACCTCTCGGCAAGAGGAAAACCTCTATACAGGCAAGACGATGGTTGAATGGGAGCACCCTCCTTGGCTACTTGAAGGATATGTCGACCCCTTCCAATATGTTAACTTGCAGGGCCAAGCAAGGGAAAGTCCATGCATGAACAAATTCAAAAGGATCAAGCTCCAAGAAAACGACCGCAACATGATCAAGCTAAGGTTCAAAATCACCAAGCCTCTTGACTTCATCTAGGAAAGGCTCACCAAACCTCAGTTTTCTCTTAGTTTTGATAACTATTTAGTTATCTCAATCATCATAATATCTACAATTTCTATTTAGTCACAGTTTTGAACTATTTTAAACTACTATCAGAACTCTCTGAGGGAACATCTAGTTTCCCTCTCACAGGAAAATGGTCTCTCCTAAGTCTACTACAAGATAGGATAGGTATTTTGCAGACATTTATTCATGTTGAACAAAAGCTTCACCAGTTGATCCCTACTTGTACTTTATGTAAAATTATGGTAATATAAAGATCTTAGCTTGCTAACTTTATTATTATTATTTATTATTTTTTAACAATTTGTTTTTTTATTTTGTTATTTTGACAATTTTTATTTTTGTTAAAGTTCTTTTTGTTTTTAAAATATTTTTTTCTTTTATTTCAATTTTGTTTTTTTCCTTAATTTTTTATATGAAACATTATTTTTGGAAAAAAAACTTCAAATATTATTATCTTTGGACATAATATTCATAATTTTTTTTTTTATAAAATTTTCTATTTTTTTCAGCTTTTTCTATTCAATTTTTCCATATATTTTTTTCAAAAGAAAAATTTCATACCTTTCTATTAAAAAAGAAAGTTACATGTATACACTTAATGTTGGAAACAATACTTCTAAACTAGATTATACTAACCATAAAAAAACATGAATAATTCCAACAGTCATATACAAAAATTTCATTGCTAGTAAAAAATGTTGTTGAGTAGATACAATAACACTACATATAAAGTTATTTAAACTCGGAAAAAAAGAGTTTAGTGATGTTGTAAGAGACTGCAAACAAATGTTGGCTTGTTGGGGCCTTATCCAGGTTCAGAGGTGATTTAGCCAAACAAATTCTGGTACTACTGGCCCTTTCGGTAATAGTTCACGGAGCGCGGACTAAGTCTCACCCGAAGTAGTATGGGAGGGTGCTAGAACTAGGTTTCCGCACCCTGGAAATGTCTGATGGTTTAAAGTGGTCCGCGGTTCGACCCTGCGCGCATGTCACTATGCGTACTTACCCGTTCCTCGCAGCCTGAGGTGCTGCCTTTGTGCAGCCCTACTCGGGGGACAAACAGTGTTATTACCCATGTCCTTACTAGTAATCTGATATTAGTTGATTAAATTAGCTTACTTGCATGTATAAAGTATACTTAACAATATAAATCATTCATACAAGTGCGCGCGATAAATAAACAGTACATTAGCAATTGATATCAAACATGTAATAACTCAAGAACAGATACACAGAATTTGGAATAAACTTCTTTTATTATTCTCTCCTCTGGTTACAGACTTGACTCCACCTTGCGCACTCAGCTACGGACAACTAGGCCTCTACACACTCAGCTGCAGAGCCTTCTCCTACTCTACAACTCAAGACACACTTCGTACTTCAACTTAATCTCTAAGACCTTTCATGGCCATCCTCTATTCAATTAGCTGTCTTTACAACTTAGAGCCTTGCTCTATTTATACAATCCCATGGTCTGCGGACCATGGGTAGGCCGACATTACATTCAAAACTAGGGCGGACAACCCTATGACTCTAACATACATTTCATGCCTATAATTCATAGAGCTTTACAACAATATCAACTCAAAACTTGGGCTTTGAGCCCCAAAACATGCCGTGGGGGGATTTCATGCCCAACAGGCCCCCAACACAAACATCGTGACTCGTCCTCGAGTCACTCTGTCAGCGCGGAGTCCCTTCAAATTCTCTCAAATGGTACTGATGTCCACAGTGCACTGAGCTACTGCTTGCTGAACCTGCTGCATCCGTTCTTCTGAGACCTCTGAGTTCGGCGTGCTTCCCTGTATTTGCGCATGTATTCCCTGTATGTGCGTAAGCTTTCCTTCGCTATTCACTGTGATCGTGAAGGCCTCGTTAATCCATGGCTGAATGCATGCTTTGAGAACTGATTCCTTATGGCGCGCCGCGTCCACTTGCTCCTTTAATGCCTTGGCTTGCTGCATCCTCGCAAGCCGCTGAGTGAGGACTACTATCTACATAGTTCCTTTGACACTTTCGTACTGCTGTTGGAGTTTGTGTGCCTCTGTGTCCAGGCACTGGATGTTGGGGTCCTCTTGCAAAGTCGTGAGGACCTCAAGTGCCTGTTCCAACGTGCTAGTACATTCACGCACTGCACCTCCAATTTCGTCCAACCCTGCTGCGATAGCGCTAGTGCGTTGCTCTTTGATTTCCAGGGGAGTGGAAGGCTGCACCTTCAACCGTAGCTCGACGATCTGGAGATTCAGCTCCAGCTCCACCTTTGTCGACTCTTCCCTGCCTCGTAGACTCCGGTTGCCAAATTGTGGATCCGCAATTCTACCAGTAGATCTGCTGCGATGGCCAGTTCTAGGACACGTCGACAAGCGTCATCTACCATCTGCACCAAATGTTGATTTTGCGACACTAATTCGTCATACTGCAAGATGATCTGTTCTATGTTTATCTTCTTCTTGCTAAGAACTTGGATCACGCGATTGTCCCTAGCACGCAGCTCTGCCGTAATCCCATCCTATAGCTGATACAATGTCTCTCACAGAATTAAGTCCAAGGTCTTTCATCATGCTAATTGACAATTGATCCATCACATTTGATAACACTAGAGCTCCCTCTAGTAACACTATTATGTTTTCCATCCTTGCGCACAACATCTGCTCTGCTACAGAAGTTTCTTCTATGACGTGGGTTGACAGGGTACCTTCCTAAGGGGGGCACACCTGTAACTCTTGCAGCTGCACTCTGAGGGCCCCCAACACAGTCTAATGCTCCTGCATAAACTCCTGAAGTGCTTAATTGGTGACATCACAGACCGTTTCGCCGATGTCATGGAGATCACCTTCGGTTAAGGTGATCGGGTCAATGGCCAACTGCCTTGACCTTTTTCCTTGGTCCTGCTCTTTCTGCGATGCGTGGGCACTTTAACTGTGTGGATGCGACCCTTAGGTCCATGCTCCCTTCTACTGTTTCTATTTCCTCTGTATCTTGCCCTTGCGAGGATGTTGCTTGGCCCTCATCTTCTTGTGCTGTTGCTGCCTGTGCTGCTTCTACTCCGCGGCTTTCTGTGCCACTTCTCGTGCTGCGTCTACCTCAACTGCTGCTTTTTCCTTTCGCATTTTGTTTGCCAATTGAATGACATGCAGCTTGGCATCATCCTTTTTCTTCTGTGCTGTCGCCTTCTCTAGTTTTACCAGATCTGGGGTGCGCCATTCTGGAGGCCATGTCTCCAAGACAGTGAAGATAGCATCGTTGGTGGCTATAAACGGGAGCTTCATCCACTGCTTCGTTGTATCCTTTCGCACCCTGATGTAGACATTATGCATGTCGGCTTTAAACTCTGGAAAAATCTATAGACTATTGTAGACCGTAGGTGACAGGCGGCCTCCAATTGATCCACATCCGGATGCTCGCCTCCATGAGCACCCAAAAACTTTTGGTGTCGCGAATCCATTTTGCATCCTTTGTGGCTTAGAGCGAAGCGTAATTCATGGCCTCCGGTAAGTCTCTGTCAATGTTGGGGAATTGACTATCTTCCGGTAGTTCCCCTGCTACAAGCATGATGGATAACAACAACCACGCGTAGTAGAAGGTTTTACCCTGCTCCTGGGCTTTGTGACAGTTCTTCAAAGATTCCTTGCAGAGTAATTTAGACCAGTTGAACTAGACCCCCTCCACGCACTGCTCGGCCACCACGACCACCGGCGCTGGTAGCTCATCGGCCCGGCACTTGCTCATAACTTTGCTGGGTTCGAGTTGGGTTGCTACGCATACCCCTTTGTCCTTGATGCTGGAGATGGCGTAGCCCCTCTTCTTCTTCTCCAGCTTGTATTGCCTTCATGGCTTCTACGAGAGCCAAATCGCTACCCTTTCCTTTGGCTATGGTCGCGGGGTCCTTTCCTTTATAGGGGTGCCGAGAAATGTGGTGAATGAGGTCTGTTGTGATGGGAATAGGATCCTCCAGCCTATTCCCATCACCAGGCAGAGCAACTACCTCATGACAAAAATGGTGATGGGCGCGCAGTGGAAATGTGGTATCCATAATAAGTGCAGCAACCTGGCCTTTTCCACACCGCGCAGCCACTGCCGTGGCTCTAACGTTATCACCGCCCCCTTAGTGTTCTACTTCATTAGGTTCCTAGTTTCTAGGTGTGGGAACTTCTCACGGTCAGCGAGGTCCCAATCTTCAAATTTCATGGTTGGCACGTGGCCTAGGTGCGTGCTCTCAAATATAATGCCATCTGGGAGGAGCGGGGTCTGGAGTGAACTCTTCGTTTCATCCAGATCCTTGAGTAATTTAGACTTCCCTTTTCGCGGAGGGACATATGCGAGCAATTTTGTTGCAAAGCATAATGGTTAGATATCCTCCATGTCTTCTTCGTCTTCTGCGGCGATCAGGGCCTGCAAGTCTTCCTCATCCGTTTCTATTGTGACTGCTTTCTCCTTCTCTGCCATGGATAGTTTGTTGTACCGCGGATTCCTCGGTGTCACGCATATTGGACCCCGATGCCTTCTGGTACATCCTCCATCATTTGGGTCTGTGCGACCTCACCGACGGTTACCTCTTCAATCCCTAAACCATCCTTAGTGGCTATCATCGTAGCTAGGCTGTATTTTGTCACTTGCGAACTTAGGGGCTCAATTATCGCTCGGCTCTCAATGCTCAGTGCTTTGCTCAAGCGCTCAATTCTCAAATGACCAAGTGTTGTTCACTGGCCAACCCTTTGTGTTTTATAGCGTCTTTCGAATTTGAATTCGATCGTTCCCCCCAATTTCGGGCCATTAATGCTTTCTTGGCGGCAAAATTTTCCAAATATGGCCCATAAATCGGGTCTTAAATGCCCGTCGCCCGCTCCATTTGGCCTCAAATTGCACATCCCATCGTGAATAGTGACCTCAATGGTCACTTCCCAGCCAACTCGCGTGACAACGCAACCCTTTGTGTGCGGTTGCGAACCTTGTGACATTTTGATTCTGCACGCATCTCCAATATCGTGCAACTCCCAAGCAGAATAGTTTATAATCCCGCACTCCTTTTCACCTGCCTGGAGCGCTAAGACTATCCTTCCTATAGCTAGTCCAGTGGTCGCACTACCCATGTGGAGCTCCATCTCGTCCTTCACCATGATTCATGGAGAGTCCCCACCTTCCATAGTTGTGGTCAGCATCACGCACTCTACTATTTGCAATGCGCTACCCTAGTCACTACATTTGGCGAGATGCGGTCTAAGCCAAGGCAACAGACTAACCAATTCACGATGATAGTTCTCCCATATGTCAGTATGATCGTACACACCCTGTTTTACCATCCTCAGTTTTTCAATGAGAAATTCTTTCTTTATTTCGTCTTCTAGCTTCTTGACCTCCACGTCCATCGAAGTGCTTTTCTCCCTTAGCCGTACTCGATATTTTTCAAGTTGCGAAGTCTAAGGTTTCCCTATCAAATTTCTTCCTCAAGTCTTATGTGTTCTGTTTCTCGTGGCTATGTGATTCCTTCGTTCCGGGCGTGGTGGACCATCGTATCTATGGATGCAGCTATGCACAGACTAGGCTTCGCATGCTTCATATGGATCACAACCCCTGCTTCATACTTCAGCTTCGGAAGTGCTTGCGCAGTCAAGGTTTTGTGTATGGTCCTATAAGCCCATAGAACCACTGGTACGCGCAGGTCACAGTCAGTGTGTCTCACATGGTAGACTGTGTTCAACACTTCACACACCTTGTCAAATGCTTCTATGTGGATCATTGTTGGTGCGCTTGGTCTTATCCAACTTCATTTTTCGCGCCCTTGTGTTGCCCACTTGTTATGAAACCAACTCAAGAAAAGATAGAAAAGATAGATCAACGCCTTAGAATTCAGCCTCTTCGAGGGGGCAACCTCCTTTACATTACATAAATGAACAATTCTTGGATGATACAAATGAAAAGAACTCCTTTCTATATATAGGAGTCTAAGGGGTCATAACATAATCAGAGCCTACATAACAATAATAATGTAAGGGCACAATAATAACAATAGTGGGCTTCTATGGGGCACAATAGTAACAATATGGGCACTACATGGGTACATCAATATAATAAGTGGGTTGTACTAATAACAATAAGGGGTTACACTAGTAGTATAGGGGCCTATTATTCATCGCCTAATTGCCCTGTTGAAATCAGATTTTTCTTTAGATCTAGAACATGTCTTACCTCCTTTAGTAGCCATTGGTTTCCATTCTGCTGTTTGACAAGAACCTTACCCATTCCAACAATTTTACAGGGTTTATCATCACCCAAACGAACTTGTCTAAAATCTCCTTGAACATAGTCATGAAAGTATTTCTTATCAGGTGTGGCATGGAATGAAGCCCCTGAATTTACCACCCAGGAATCAGTAATATTTTCAAAAGAAAGAATCAAAGCATCTTGTAACACCTCACCTGTCACATTTGCTTCATGATTATTTTCTTGTGTGCATCTCCTTCTTTTCCCTTCCGAGATTTACAGTCTTTCTTTAGGTGTCATTTCTTTCCACATTTTCAGCACACTATCCCCGATCTGGATTTGGATCTGCCTTTTCTTGATTTACTGCGATATCCTGAGCTCTTTCCTCTTTCAATTTTTCTTCCCTTAGACTCTGCACTCAAAGCATTACCTGATATCTCATCGGAGCTTTTCCGTCGCATTTTCTCGCTAAGGATAGCACCGACAACATCATCAAACTTTAAAGTAATAGATCCAAAAACAGAGTTACTAATGGCCATTATTAAACCATTCCAACTTTCTGGCAATGAGCACAAGAATAACAGAGCTCTAACTTTGTCATCAAAGTTTACCTCTACAGAACATCACTAACTTGTAACAATATTAAAATAATTTAAATGGTCTGCAACAGATCCACTTTCCGACATCTTCATATTAAATAACCGTTTCATAAGAAATACCTTGTTTGAGGCCGAGGGTTTTTCATATAGTGTCTCCAACGCCTTAATCAAACCCTTTGTCGTTGTTTCCTTCGAAATGTTGAAGGTGACCAACGCTGCGAGGCACAACCATATTGTTCCAAGTACCTTTCTATCGAGAAGGTTCCATTCTTCATCTGTCATACTCGTCGACATCTTTGCTTTTTCGCCCAATGGCAGGTAGAGATCTTTCTGATACAGATAATCTTCCATCTGCATCTTCCACAGCGAGAAGTTTTAGCCGTTAAATTTCTCGACCCTAAACTTACCATCTTCTGCCATTGCTCCCACTCGAATGAGGAACTCTTCTTTCCTGCGAGTTTATTAGCCAAATAGACCTTCGGCTCTGATACCAGTTGTTATAAAATTATATATTACGGAGCAATGGAACACATAAAATATTGCAGAAATATAAACACAGAAAACACATAAAACAAGAGA